>LGRX02021619.1:0-47155 GCA_001247695.2 Cymbomonas tetramitiformis
GCTCTAGCTCTACAGTATTAGTATTTGTCGAGTCATCTCCGCGAAACGTTATGTTTTGTATTCCGTCGCGTGTGCTGGTGTATGGTATCGAGTATACAGTATTGCATATGTGCAAAACGTTTTTGATGGTCGCATCATTAGAAATGTGGATATTTTGCTGCTCTCAATCACACCGGATGTTTGATTCCTAATAAACTGTTTTTTGAAAGCTTGGTCGATTTTGCGGAGCGAGGCGTCCAAAGCAATAAACCGTGTGATGGATTTCCCAGAAGAAGCGCTGGCCATCTGGCTACCGTATCGACGGGTTAAGGTATGGTTACGAGTTGCAGATGTGTTTTTGTAATGATTTAGCGCTACTTATTTATACATCACGCAGGAAAACTCGACGTTGCGGCTCTGGTGCTTCCACTGGTTTGGGGCCAGCGCTAGTGCATATGGAACTTGGGAGTGGCGCTTAGGAGAAGAGGTCGAGCTATGCGCAATTCAGGTAGTTCCGCGCTGCACTGTGCTCGGGATATTTTCGTCACTCTTTGAACAGCTATACGATTTTCATAATAGAAATGCTACTTGCCTTTTCGTTTTCAAACACACGTTGAGAATTGATCAAGGGCACGCGTATGCGCAGTTGCCTGGAAGGGAAAATCGGAAAGGGGAGAGTGGCTTCCGATCAATAAAAGAAGCTGCGACCTCGATCGTTGGATCTTTGCGTGGTTTATTCGAGGAGAAGCGGTATGCGTTTTTCGGGCACTCGTCTGGTTCCTGGTTAGCATACGAGGTGATGCGCTGGCTATCGTTGAGCCCTATGTTTCTCTGCCAAGTACTGTCTGCCAATTTCCCAGTCCTGATAACACGCTTTCTCAGAATACCGTATTGTCCGAAGACAATAGGTTGCTCTTATGCTTCGCGACGAGGGTCTTCCGCCCCCGCTAATCTTCTTTGCCTCGAACTTCCCTTCTCCGAGCACACCTCGACCGGTACGACCCCAAATTCTCCTCACAGAGTTTACTGGATATTGAAACGCAAGTGAGGCACGGCGACTGTAATTGAGCGCCTCATGGAAGAGCTCAATTTCGATTTCCGTCGGATGCACAAATCATACTCCACGCACGCTTACATATGCTTTCGACTGCTCAGCTAAGACCGTGGAAGGTGTCTGACGAAATCGAGGAGAAAGAGATCCAGCAAGAGGTGCGTTAAGGGCAAGCCTCCGTCCTCTCCGGATTCTCTCACGCTGTCCTTTGAAAGTGTGCACTCCGGTGCATAGTGCTTCAACAGTGAATTATTTGTCCTGACACGCTTTCATGTAACATATGTATCTCTTTTCCGAGGTTGAAACTATTGTATTAGGGTACAAGCTAATGGTGCAGTGCCTTCAGGTGCAAAGCTGGGGGCTTCCCGATATCTTGGTGAAGGGCCATCTGTGGACGGCTTTCCGCCCTCTGATTCTTGACGACTTCGCCATGTTCGAACAGTATGTCCTTTGCTCTCGAGCCTTTTTCCATTGATCAGATAACGCGTTTGCAAGAAAAGAAGGCAGGGCAAATGTACTGGAGAATCCCGCAAATATGTGCTTCAAATGGGTTGTCGATATCAACACGGTATACAGTATCCTAAGGCAACAGTTTGTTCCGCCGGAGAGGAGATCAAGAGAGGGATAGTAGTAGTTATACGGGGATGAAGCTTGGGAGTAAATTTATGAAACATGGCCCAATGGTTCACACAGAGCGGACAACAACAATTCAACATTCCTCTCCCTCTACCTTTGCCATCACCCGTCACCTATAATCTGGCTATAACCATACACCCGTGGGTTGAGTGTTGTATTGGGACAGCTATCAGATAGATGAAGGTGTACAACCTCTCGGTTGTCCAGTGGCGGCCTATATCAGTCAGGATGATCCCAAGGCAAGCCGCCACTGTTGCCCTCAATTGCTCGTTCATGCCGAAAGTCTGAAATGTTGCAAGTAGAACCACAATCCTGGATGTTTCGATAGCACATTTCACCGAAACAACCCCAAGCTCGTATATACCATGCTTGTACACCTAGGTGGCCAGCGTCCTTCGCATCAGTCAGGGATACTTGTTGTACGATACTTTTCATTGTTCTGGCAGTGCTTTGCTTCGGAAATAAAGTGCATAGCGGTGGCAAATAGTGTGGCAATGCCTGGCGCAGCAGGTGGGACCGAAGACGGGCAATCCGGAGTTGATGGAGTCCTGGGCACAGATTTCCTCGCAAAGGTTCATGAGTGTGGACGTGTTCTTTGGGAATCACTTCTATCTTCAGGTGGAATGCCCAATTTCTATTTGCAAGCATGCAAACGAAAGTGGAATGTCACATCGGGAACAATCTTAACTAGGGGTATCATAACGTTTTCACGATCTTTCTTAGGAGTAGTCTTGAAACTTCAAACTTGTTGGGGCCTTGAGGGACCCGAGGTTGCGGCCTTGAGGGACCGGAGGTTGCGGCCTTGAGGGACCCGCGGTTGGGGCCTTGAGGGACGCGAGGTTGGGGCCTTGAGGGACGCGAGGTTGGGGCCTTGAGGGACCCGAGGTTGGGGCCTTGAGGGACCAGATGTTGGGGCTTTGCTGTTTCAGGATAGCGCAATACACAAGGCAGTCGCCAAAGCCGTGGCAGAACGGGTACATCAAATTGCAGATTTGCTAGATTTTGAAATATAGGAACGAGTCTGACAGTGAAATAGTTCTTAAAACCTATTGCACACGCTTAGGAACCAAAGGTGGAATTTATCTGTCAGAGCCTCTCCATATGCCTACTTGTTTTTCTACATCGCAGTCCCAACGCAGGAATATATAATTGCTCAGGAACTATCAGGAGATGGAAGACTCTCGTAGACGTAAAGTAAAACATACACTGTAACATGAAACATATTTGTATTGATGTTCTCAAACCTGAAGTATGCTTTTTGTGTTGAATTCGTGCAAATGAAAGCACCAAAATCAAGTAATTCACTACAAAATAGCATTGCTTCCAGTCCTCAGTTGCTTGCACATCAAGATGCGGCGACCCTGCAACGACCAACCATTCCCCCCCCCTCCCTCTCACCATGCCACTATGACAAGGTCGTGCGTACACCTGCCACCCGCTTGATAAACTTGCACTACCATACGATTGACTTTGAGAGCGCACCCTACCTGATCGCCAAAAATCGTCGCAAAGAGTCCATCGGTGCTCTGCTGAATGTATCCAGCGTCCTCATACAATCCTGTCACAGTCCATTAGCATTTGCATGTCAGGCATATGTATGTCAGATACGATCTACTTTAGCACATGCTCCCCGTAATGCTTGCGAGATACACGTTGATTCCTACCTGGAAGTTATTAGGTGGCCAAGTATATCACCAAGGAATAACTAAGGTGAGTCGAATGAGGAGTATTCCAAACGTTGCGACCAGTCATAGCAGAACAGCATAGGAAGGCTTCGGGTGTAATCGGTAGCTTAGGGCACTCACCTCTTGCTGCTTGATCAGACTCTCTTACATGCAAATAGATGTTCACACCTCCTGATGCATGGCACACCTCCACCCTCAAGTGGAGGGTTGTCTGCATATTTTAATCAAAGGCCTATAATTTCCTAGTGCCAAATTGTGTGTATACTTTGTCACACACAGACGTGCATACTAAACCAGAAGTGTCTGATATATGCTCTTGACTTCGCAAGCCTGTTCTCTTCTGAATCGCTTTCAACTCATCATACCGTATTCAACGGACGCCAATCGTTGGCACAATGTGCATTTCAAGGCATCATTTACAAGCGATCGATCAAAGCATACTCCACCATCTTTAATACCGCGAGATGTATGCGGTTTACATACATTCGCTTACGAATCGGAGCCAGCTGAGCAACAACTTTTTGTTCATTCTGATTCTGGAAATGCACAGATGTGTAGGTTTGCTTAGCGATCTATTTTTCGTAGGAGGGGCGGATTTATCTTTTGATCAACCTCTGGTCAATGTACCTTGATTTACGAATACACATGCATATGTTTTTCACTAGAATATAACCATTAAAATGCCGTGTCACCATAAGCATGCCATTTAGCATGGATGGCGCAATGCACAACAATAGACTTGCAATAAAATCCAATCAGATACCTTGATCCTTGAATCACAGACTACGTACCTAGATTGACGACTAGATCTTCACAGGCCGCAAGCAATTGCCGTGCAATCCCCTGCCTGCGACATGGGATTTCCAAACCCACACATTCTTCATTCCAGTTTATGACAACCACCTGCCATCACATTGAATATGCAAATACTGCTTTGGCAAGAATATGATGAATTTACAGACGAAAATCATTAAGCACACACTCCTAAAAGATAAAAATTCACTCAAGCTATGGAGTACAAAATAACATAGTGTCAACATAATAAATACAATGCATTTGGGGACAGTGAGTAAGGTTCCTTATGATCAAAGATAACGAAAGCGTGCGCCAACCGAGGATAGCAAACCATCACCATATACCCTAAGTAGGAACAACGCAGGACGGCAGTGCAAGTGTGGAGCGCATTACTCAAGTCTGCAGCGAGGGTACTTACTGCAAGGGCTTCACTCCCATGGATTTGGTGTTGGAGGTAGAGGGTCGCAAGCGCAGACCAATGGCAGGCGCGCAAGATTAGATGGGAGCAATTCATTTTATCATTCTGAACCCCTTGGGAATACCGGCTCTGTCGTGGGTGGACAAGCTCTATTGAGTCCAGGCTTTGGGGCAGGTAGGGAGCAAGGTAGTGGTCCTCAGCGTAGGCTTGGTGGTGGGGAGAGGGCTCGAGCAGCTCGGGGGGCAGCGGTGAACCGGCTTCATAGACACAGCAGCGGTGCGCCGGCGGTGCAGATGCAGAGGGGCTCGGTTTGCTCAGTGGGGCTTAGGGGGTCCCATTCTTCACTCGTGAGCTCCGGAGATTTCGGATGAGTGTCCCGAAGTGTGTGCTGAATCCATTGATCCCCGGCGTGGGTACATATTGCAGTCTCCTGTGGCTTCGGGGTGCCAAAGGAGTCGCAAGGATAAGCATACACACACACCGGGAGGGCTTGGGACACACAGGCAATTGTGGGGATGGGACCCCAGGTAGGAACAGTGCGGAACGACAGTTGTAAGGCAAGGTTGGAGTGCATTGCTCAAGTTCGCAGCTTCCTCGCAAGGCAATCAGTGCAAGGGCTTCAGTCATGTGGAGTTGGTGCGGGGGGTAGAGGGCTACAGGCGCAAGTCGGTGGCGGATGCGCAAGTTTGGATGAGGGCAACCCAGTTTATCATTCTCAGCCCCTTGGGACAGCGCTTGGGCATTCTGGCCGTGGCGTGGGTGGGCAAGCTCTCTTGAGACCAGGCTCTAGGGCTGTAGGGGGCAGCGGGGTGCTGGGGTGTGGGCTTGGTGGTGAAGGGGTGGCTCGATTGGCAGAGGTGAGCCGGCTTCAAAGACACAGCAGCAGTGCGCCGGCAGGGCAGTCGCAGAGGGGCTCAGGTGGCCCAGTGAGGCTCAGGGAGTAGAGGGGTGGTCCTGCGCGTGGGCTTGGTGGTGGAGATATGGCTCGCGCAGGTCGGGGGGCAGGGATGACCCGGCTTCAGGCACAAGCCAGCAGGATGCAGATGGGCTCGGGTGGCTCAGCGAGGCTTAGGGGGTCCCATTCTTCACGAATGAGCTCCGGAGATTCCGGATAAGTGTCCCGAAGTGTGTGCTGAATCCTTTGATCCCCGGCGTGGGTACATAGTGCAGCCGGTCTTCTGCGGCTACGGGGTGCCAAAGGAGTCGGCACAAGGATACGCACACACCGAACGGCATGAGATCGGGCAACAAAAGCCAGCCCACCATCATCCCAGTGGATGTGAGAAGCAAATCAAGAGCAGGGCGGGGCCGTGATAAGATACCACAAACTCATACATATTCCCAGCCCGAATGCAAAGCAGCATGGAAAGATGAAACGATGTGACCGATCATCGCCAAACAACTGCTGGTCTCTGGGTTACGGAGTGAGCCCCAGTGCCCCCCAGTGGCTCCCGGTCGATGGATGGGGCCCGTTGGTCCATGGTTATGCCTTGAATGCAGTCACACCACATAGCATGGACACCCCATGTCATAAAAAGGCAACATGCGGGCACCTAAGTGCTCCCCACAAAATTCAAGGGAAAACACAGAAGGTGTACATCACCACCTTCTGCCTCTCCTCGCAGCAAAGGCAGACGAATCCACCGGCTCTCCAAGAGGCAGTGCCCGCCAGAATGGCACCATAGGGATAACCGCCTCCCAAAACCCACTTCCACCCGGCGGCCGTCCCCGTTCACAGCGATGCGCCAGTACCTCATATTAAGGTCAAAGAACACAAGTCCCCCGGCATGTGTAATAACCATGAGCACTGTACACGGAGAGGGAGCAAGCGTCAGACGAATCCAAGACACTCCCGCATAGCGAGCCGCAGACGAATCCCCGACGCCCTCAAAGAGGCAATACCCGTCAGAAGGGCACCACAGGGACGGCCACAATCCCATCATCCAAATCACTCCAGTGGCCGTCCCCGTTAACAACGAGATGCCAGTACCCTATAACGAGGCTGCCGATCACCAGTCCCCCGGCAGGTGAAAAAGCCCTAAGGCACTGGACATAAATAGAGCCAGCCGCAGACGAATCCCCGACGCCCTCAAAGAGGCAGTACCCTCCAGAAGGGTGCCACAGGGACAGCCACATCTCATGATCCAAATCATTCCAGTGGCCGTCCCCGTTAACAACGAGATGCCAGTACCCCATAACTTGGCTGTCGATCACCAGTCTCCCGGCAGGTGAAAAAGCCCCAAGGCACTGGACATAAATAGAGCCAGCCACACACGCATCCCCGACGCCCTCAAAGAGGCAAGGATAAGCACACACACACACACCTGGAAGCCGAGAGGGTTTTGGTCATGAGTTGGAGGCTGCTGGATCAGAGGGGTTGAGGGAGGGGTGGGTGGACAGGTGAATAGTAGTGGGGCGCCGAGGTTGAGGGCGTCCGGGGAGGAGGGTTGAAATCGTCGGCGGCGGTGAGATTGAGGCGTGAGGTTGCTGCAACGAATGTGGGTTGGGTGGGAGAGCCATCGAGACCGCCGAGGGGTGCCTCCGGGAGGGCAGGAGGGTCGGTGCAGCCGGAGGGGGTAGCCGGTGATGGAGAGTGGGACAGCGTGCGGAGGCGGTGGTGTGCTTGGTCCCCGGGTGCTCGGTGGGGCCGCGGCGTGCAGACAGGGCTTCGCAGAGCATTTCCGGCGCAGCCACCCCGATGCATCGAGACTGCTGCTGTCAGCAGCGGGACTAGCGCGGCACCCTGAGCATACTTGTGGGCTGATCCTTGCGGAGTCGGGCTTGCGCCAACACCGGGGCTGAGGTGGGAGCTATGAGGCTGCCTAGGCATAGCGTTGTGTGCCAGTTCAGGAGGGAGGCGGCGGTGGGAACCAGAACGGTCGACATGGACGGGTGTAGGGGGAGCTCGGGGTTGGGGGGGTATTGGGGACCGGGAGGGGCTGGGAGGGGCGGTGTTGGCGTGGCTGCAGGGATTGAGTGGCGGCGGATGCGCTGTTAGCGACTTTTCTTACGTGATGGCACCCAAGCGGGTGCAGGGGTTGTTCACCTAGTGCGCACTTGGGAGGATGTGGGTGGATCTGGAGGACGTTGAGGCGTACAAGGCGTTCTGTTTGCTCCCGCGTCTGGTGCTTCAGCCGGTCCGGCGAGGAACGAAGAAGGGTGTGGCCTAGATCATTAAGGAGTGGTGGACCCGCTTCCAGTGTGGTGAGTGGGAGGGGCTGTGTGCGGAGGTGCCTGAAGATTGATGAGTGATGGCCAAGGCGGAGGAGGAGTGGGTGCTCTGAGATGCGGTACGGTTGGTGAAGGCGGGGCAGCTGGGAAAGGCGGCGAAAAGGCTGGAATTGGCCAAGCTGGCACTGGCTACGGCTAAAGTGCTGCGGAAGCTTCAAGCTGGAGCGACTGCATCCTGCGGGGACGGGCAGGAAGCAGGATGTCGGAAGGGGTCACTGCCGGGAGGTTCAGGAGCAGGCGCTTGAGCTGGATGAGACGGTTTTCGATGATGTCGTGCGCAACGTGCCACGGCCCTCGGGATCAGGCAGCTCTCAGTGACGCTGGGAACATTTGTGAGCAGTCCATCTCTGGTGGGCGAGGCACGTTGCGCGGTGTATGAGTGTGTACAACCATCTTGCGCCGGGCCGGGCGACTGAGGAGGTGCGGGCGTGGTTAGCAGGCGCACGGTTGGTGGCACGGTTGGTGGACGACCTCGGCGTCCGGCCCATTGCATGTGGGGACGTTCTCCGGAAGCTCGTGGCGAAGATCATACTCAAGCAGCGTGCAAAGACCTTTTGGGGTCGGTTTATGGGCAGCGGCAAGATGATAAGCGCAGCGCGCTGCGGGTGGTCCAGATCGGGGTAGCGGTAAAAAGAGGAGCGGATTTCGGAGTCCACACTGTTCAGGCGGCCCTGGACCGGCAGTCCGGCACCCGGAGTGGGTCTGCGTCGAGGCGGATGCCAAGAGTGCCTTCAATGCGGTGCACCGTGAGGCGGTGTTTGAGGCTATCGAGCGGGACTTTCCGGAGCTGTGGGCATAGACAAACCTTTGTTATAGGGTCGAGGTGAACCGTGGGGGCCGCTTTATCTGGCCGCCCCACTGCAGACAGTGTTGGAGCGGGTTCAGGGGAGACATCCTAGACTGACCGTCTTTGCCTACTTGGATGGCTCTTTCTTTATGGGTCCTCCGATTGCAACGGCGCTTGCATATGGTATTCATATGGAGGAGGCGAAAGCGATTGGCCTTGGCATTCAGCCAATAAAGTCGGCGGCTTTCTCGTCTGAGATAGACGCCGACTGCTTTGCAGATAGGTTGCGGGCGGGTCACTGCGGAAATGCTGAAGAAGGTGAAGAAGATGTGTGTCATTTTGATCAAGGTTAGGCACGCGCAGGTCCAAGGGTTTCTGCTTCACTTCTGTGCCCACCAGAGGTTGGGGTTGTGGCCATGGGGTGTGCCACTGGAGATGATGCGGGAGGCGAAGGAGGAGCATGACAGGAGGATGCAAGAGGCGTCGCGGGACCTGCTGTCTGGGGGCGGGTTGACCTGGCATTTGTGTGATTTTGCCACCCTCCCACATGGGATGGGCTTGACCAAGGCTTGGTCGAGGGTGAGCAGCGCAGCCTGGCTTGGTGGGTTTGCACAAGTCTGGGAGGATGTGCGGGAGCTCTTTCGGGCGCTGACAGTGACAGTGGAGGCGGAGGATCTCGCGGATGGGAGCTACTCGCCGTATGTCTATTCTCTACCAGCGGCCATGCAAAAGGTATCGGTGGCAATGGGGGTGCTCGCGGAGGCGAGGGGGGCAAATGAGCATTTGCCACCACAGGTGCCAAAGGCGGACGACGTCGAGAAATTAGGTGACTACAGCAGGTGGTCACAAAAGCGTGCCCAACGGGTCTATGCTGCTGTCCGCGGGTTGGTTGCGCACGTGCGGGCATCTCGGCTTCCTGGGCTTCTCTCGGGGAACTACACCAACATCGGGGCATCATCGGGCCATACATTCTTGAGGGGTATTACATGTTGCCCACCCTCGGTGGTCAGTTCGGCTAAGTACCGGGTGGTGTTGAGACACATTCTTCGTGCTGAGCGGCCCCTCCTTGGCCAAGCGGGCGAGTGCCTGGATTGTGGGGGGTTGGTTGATCCCGCGGGGATGGACTTGTTGGCATGCAGGGGCGGAGCGGGGGGTGGTGGGTGGAAACTGGTACTCTTTCATTCACCACAAGCTACAAAGGGTGCTTTTCGAAGTGGCCAAGTGGGCTTTCCTGTTGGGATTGGCGCGACGACTTCGCGCGCTACCTCACTTACTCACCAAACCATTGTCTAAGCGTGACAACACTGGATTGCGAGGGGCCCCGTCAGCATGTGTTGATTGATGTGGGCACTGCGCGGCCGATGACAGATGCGCACTGGGGGGTGGCCATGACGGCCGATGACAGATGCGCACTGTGGGGTGGCCATGACGGCCTCGGCAGTCGTAGCAAGGGAAGTGAAGGATAGCAAGGTAACGTACAAGGATCTGTGCCCGCACCAATTGCTACCTTTCCGCGTGGGAGGTGTATGGGGGCTCGGGCCTGGGCCAGTTGGATTCATTTGATGATACATGGAGGAGAATGCGGGTGAGGAAGAGGAGGTGGATGGCGATGGGGGTGAGGGCGAAAATGGGGAGGTGGCACTTGGCGATTGCATGCCATGGAAGGAGTGGATTGGCTGCTCCGTTTCGCGCCGCGCAGAGTTGTGGATCTGATTATCCGGCGGGCCCGGGGGCGTGCCCAACCAGAGGCGGATGGCGGAGGCTCGTGGAGGGGTGTAAGAGGGGAGGCATGGAGGAGACGTACAATGCTGCACAAGCCGAACAGGAGGGGCATTGTGGTGAGACGCACATATCTGGGGGAACACAACATGTGCAGTCCAAGCAGGCTTCCGGTGGGGCAGGCTAGGCAAGCAGAATGGCAGCACGGCTCTTGGAGAGTATGGAGGATGTGCCGCGAAAAACAGAGAATCTTCGGGAAGCGGAGGGTCGGAGAGTGGGTACCGCGGAGGCTTGGTCTGCAAAGGTGTCCGTGGGCGTAAGCGGGCCTTGCCAGGCAGCCTCATCTTAGCACTTGAGCGTCCAGGATATCTTGGTGGAGGGGATGCGCTCTCATCGCCGGGCCCAGTCCGCGGGGCCTAGACTCAGGAGCGAGGCGGGGCCTCACCAGATCAGGCGATGGCCTCGGCCGAGGAAGGGGTGGCCCATTCGATGGGTGCAAGCAGGCGGGTGTCTCAACTTCTTGAGGGGGCTGTTGGCACAGGGGAAACTGATGGGGAGGGTGTTGCCACATGCCGGGCCCCTCAAAGCCCAGGGGCCTGTCCCGGCAGCGATGACCACTTATAACAGGTTGCGCGGCAACATACGGCGCCTCATCAGCTTCCCTGCCCACGCGGCGAGGTTGCTGACCATGCAGGACCTAACAGTGATGAGAGGTTGTCGGGAAGGCGATGACCACTTACAACAGGTTGCGCGGCAACATACGACGCCTCATCAGCTTCCCTGCCCACGCGGCGAGGTTGCTGACCATGCAGGACCTAATAGTGATGAGAGGTTGTCGGGAAGGCGACTATCGGTTGGTGAACTATTGGCCACCGGGAGGGCCTGGGACACACTGAACGGCATGAGATCGGCCATCAAAAGCCAGCCCATCATCATCCCAGTGGATGGGAAAAGCAAATCAAGAGCAGGGCGGGGCCGTGACAAGATACCACAAACGCATACATATTCCCAACCCGAATGCAAAGCAGCATGGAAAGATGATACGATGTGACCGATCGTTGCCAAAAAACTGTTGGTCTCTGGGTTACGGAGTAAGCGGACCCTGCTGGCATGCCCCCCAGTGGCTCCCGGTCGATGGATGGGACCCGTTGGTCCATGGTTATGTCATGAATGCAGTCACACCACACAGCATGGACACCCCATGTCAAAAAAAGGAAACATGCGGGCACCTAAGTGCTCCCCACAAAATTCAAGGGAAAACACAGAAGGTGTACATCACCACCTTCTGCCTCTCCTCGCAGCAAAGGCAGACGAATCTACCGAGCTCTCCAAGAGGCAGTGCCCGCCAGAATGGCACCATAGGGATAACCGCCTCCCAAAACCCACTTCCACCCGGCGGCCGTCCCCGTTCACAGCGATCCGCCAGTACTTCATATCAAGGTCAAAGAACACAAGTCCCCCGGCATGTGTAATAACCATGAGCACTGTACACGGAGAGGGAGCAAGCGTCAGACGAATCCAAGACACTCCCAAAAAGCGAGCCGTAGACGAATCCCCGACGCACTCAAAGAGGCAGTACCCATCAGAAGGGTACCACAGGGACAGCCACATCCCATCATCCAAATCATTCCAGTGGCCGTCCCCGTTCACAACGAGATGCCAGTACCCCATAACATACGAGGGCCTGGGGCACACACGTATATGTGGGGATGGGACCCCACGTAGGAATAGCGCAAGTTTGCGGCATACTCGTAGGATGTACGGCGCCAAGGCTTCAGTCTTATCCAGCTGGTGCTTGGGGTTAGGCCAATGCAAGCACAGATCGGTGAGGGGCGCGAGGAAGATTTATCACTCTCCGGCCCTTGGGACAAGCCGTTAGAGCACCGGATATGTGGTGGGTGGCTAAGCTCTCTTGAGACCACGCTTTGGGGCAGGCCGGGAGCAAGGCGGTGGATCTGAGCACAATCTTGGTCCTTGTGAGATGGCTCAGGCAGCTAGCTCGGGGGTCGGTGATGAACCGGCTTCGGAGGTAGAACAACACAGGCAGTGCAGTTGATATCATTGTTCAATTTGAATACTTGTATATGGCCAACGTCTAAGTGTTCCACACGAGGATTTAAATCCAACAAACCGCACGTGCAAGCTGTAAAACAAAGGGTTTCATATTTTCACCTTCCTCCAAGATGAAAATGGATTTGGTATTCCATATTTTTGGTATATATGACGAAGTTGTACATGCAAGAGTACACATGGGCCCATGCAATGAGCGGGCAAAAGATATACGCGCGGCGGGTTTGCTTGTTTGTGTTGAATGACATGGTGACTACAATTCCGAATATATGCATATACAAGGTTGTATATTTGTGTAAAATTCCATCTGCTAGCTAGGGGTTAACATCGTACCTTGGAACATATCCCTGATGATGGAAAGAAAATTGAAATAGAGAAGGCCAACTTACCGGCGAGTAGAGGCATCCACCGCCTGCACAAAGCTCCCATACAACCCACAAACGCTTGCACAAAAAAACTAATACAACTTTTGAGCCGTTTGGGTGGGCCCGCCTGCGCCCGCGAACACCTCTGCAGACCGAGCCTCGGTGGAACCCTGTCCTTGGCCCCCAACTATCCGTAAATTCTTGGTTTCTCGCCGCACCCCTCCAATGCACTCCAATCGCCGTTATGCTCTCCTTCCTGCCTCGCGTGCCCCACCGGAAGCCTGCCTGGACTGCCCATACCGCGCTTCCCCAGCCTCTTGCGTCCCGCCACCATGCCCATGCTGTGTAGCAAAGCTTACCCAAACACGTCCTCCCAAGCCGTGTCCATCAGCGCCGACCTCCCCACCTCCTCTCGCCAGCCCCTTCCTCCCGATCCAGGTTGGGGCCTATGCCTCCTCTCACACCCCCTCCACCAGCCGAGTGGCCCCGGCCGGGCATTTCCCCACGGCCCGTCGGATGATCACACCTGCGACCCCTCGCAAAAGCGCAAAAGAAAGCAACCGGATCCACTTCCCCTTCCATCCCATGGGACTGTCATGTGCCGCCTTTGTCCTCGTCCTTGGCCCCATCGCCATCCACCTACTTTTCTCCTCCCACATTCTCCTCCATGTATCGTCACTCCGTGTAGCGCCGTTGTGTCTTTTGAAGGAATCCATAAGCCGCAGGCCCTAGCCACCGTACACCTCCACACCGAAAGGTACCAAGTGGTGGGGGCGCAAATCCCCGTACGTTACCACTAGAGAGAGAGAGAGTGTGTGTGGCGCAAATCGCGGGCATATCAATCAATAACCTCTACTTTCAAAATGCTGCCCTTTTTTGCGTGATGAACCCATGTCAAGAAAAATTCAGTGTGGGGTCTTCGCAACGGTAAATTACTATCTAAGAGAAAGGTGTCTAATTGAAACATGTTGCGAGGGCATTACCATGTTGGAGAGATAAGCGGCATCCGCTGGAGGAGGGGTGTACTTCTCCTCATCTCGCGTATCGGGGGTAAATGACAATTCGACCGATCCCACGACTTTTTCTTTTCCTCCATTAGAGCCTGATGCCTAAAATCGCCTCACATTAATCTTCACATCCACAAACCAATCGATGGAAGTGGCAGGTGGTAGGCACTATGGCAAGTCTTCCTAGGTCTTGCGCGTAACTTCGGTGAGAGGTGTAGATCCAAGTTAATACATCTGCGGTCGTGATGTAACATATGTCTTAAGGCAAGAGCATCCTTTGAGGGCCACACCAAGAGAGCGCACAATCGGGAAGGGTTTAGGGGATGGTTCACCTGAAGTTGTGGCCACCAGGCACACCGCCTTAGGCACAGCTTTCAAGTCATCAAGCAACAATTTTTTCACCTGCCATTGGCGTATGGCATCATGCCAGGATGAATAATGATGAAAACGAGCATGCAAATGAAGATGTCGGGGGGGCGGAAACGGTTGAAGATCAAAGATGATAGAATCGGCTACAAGTCTATGAGTCGAAAGCCTTGAAGTGTTGAGCTGCCAATTGCATTTACAATGAAACGCTTACCCGGACACGTGGAGCTCTCCCCAAGATGTCTCTAAAGGAGTCCACCTGCAATTCACGCCACTTGTAACTAAGAAGGGCAACCTACGACAAGAGGTGCACCTCAGGGTCATACAACAAAGAATGGATTGCCACATTCTCACATTACCAAAGGATCGACAAATTACTGATGGGATGCGACAAAGCTTCGATCATATCATCATAGCATTTGGATAGGTAGCTTGGCAACAAGCTCTCGAGTGTTCATTGAGCTTGGCAACAAGTTCCGTTCCAACGATGATCACAGCACAGGTAGAATAGCATGTAATACAACCTCATTCGCTATTTGAAAGTAAATGTGCAGAATTCCCAAGAGAGCAATTCAATTACGTATTGTAGCAAATTGGTTTATCATATCAGTGTAGTACATCACCGTGCTCCCTCTTATAAATATGCGAAATACGGCCGTGGTTGGCAAGCAATATAAACGTACCAAAATTTCACTCACTGGCTGCACATCCTTGCCTTCTGTTTAAGCAACGGACCTTCACAATTCACCGGTCAAGTGTGCACTCCCAACCAATGTTATTTTGCCCCCAAAAAGCACTAGTCGCAAACAAAGTGTTGTCAAGTACTATGAGCACGGCAGCCCGGCAATGAAGCGAAACTTTCTGCATAGCATACGCCATAGTATCGCACATAGTGCTTCGACCCAACCGAACAACGGGCTCAAAGATGCGAGCGACTGCTCCACACGCAAGCACAATGCTTCAGCAACCGAGAAACTATCGCAGAAGATGGCCTAGCTCAAGGTAGAAAGCTGAGAACACAACCCAGGGTGCCAGTACAACACGGGAGCTGGTGCTGCATGTCACAAGTACACACAATAGCACGTCATGGGTTCGCAAGCATGGCGGTACTTGTTGGGTTGTGGGACCATATCCCTATGCTGTGTACATACTCTCACATACCTAGAGGCCGAATGAGAAGGATTCCCTTGCTTGTCGCCGAGCCCTGCAATTTACGAGCCGAGCCGAGATCACACCGTGCCATTCTGTGTAGCTCCTTCACAACGGCTTCAAAACAATTTAAAGTCTCAACAAACTCGCTTGAAGTAAGGCGCACTGACAAGTCGCATGGGTTCACTGCTTGCACTTTTCCTGGTATTACGCATTAACGTAGGTCACATCTAAGAGACTCCTCTCTCAGCGCGTAAGAGACTCCTATTTCAGCGCGAAAACTATGTGCGCGCTCAGGTAGGCACGCATAGGATATTTTTTACTGTTGGAATCCTTTCTAGTTAAACCGCGCACGCAAGCGCAAAACATGGTGCACTTGGACACTACGCAACTGTTAATTCAGTGCACACGCCGATATACGTTTAGATATATTTGTAAAAAGTACTACTTCATGCGTGTATATACACTATGTGATTATATATACCGTGTTCTCCAGTATATGGGACATGACACAATATTAATTGCAATGCGGTTGCGAAAGCGACACTCAAAATATGAGAGTTACAGTCGACACGCGAGCGGAACGTAGATGAGTTTCACCTCCATTGTGAAGCTTGTGATCAAGCTCTCAACCTGCACAGGGCATCATACTGGTGAACGACGTGCAGTAAGTGAGCAGATGTGCAGATGACATAAGTTTGCAACAGCATGTGGTGCTATGCACGCGCGCGTCGTTTAAATTGCACAAACAACTAGTATCAGGCAGTGATATTCATTTGCATACCTCAGCGAGCCGCTCGGAAGTACTGGACGCAGCGACCCGCATGCTCGCAGCTCTACCAGTCCTCGTTCTCGATCTGAAGCCAAGATTCAGCCTGAAAAAATATAGCTTGCTTGATGCTATTCGAACGCAGTTTCTATGAGATAGTCATAACTATTTTGAAGATTGGCTTGGCAAGCCATCGTCGTGCGTGCGAAAGAAGGCACGAATACGGGTTTCTGCCTCTGAGCAGGGGCACTTTTCACAATATATTTGCCACAGTTCAAACTCACATTCCAAGGGAGGATGATTACGATTTCAGGGTACACACCTGAACACAATGGGCTGCTGTAAAAGTTGTGGCTTGAACATTTCGCATGTCGAGACACCGCCATATTGTCTATCCTCGACGAGTTTCGCGGAGGGGATGACAGCATCTAACAGACGTTGCAAAAGATAAGCAGAAATTTATCAGAAACGACTATCTTCTCAACTCTCAATTCTCTATAAGTTCTCATTTGATTTTCAAGCAATATACACCTGAGAAAAACCTGATTAGCGAGTGGACTTACTGGAAAGTTGTTTGATTTGGGCCTACAACGAGCCACACACAAACCGTTGTTAGAACGCGACTTCAGCAAATCTAAAACAGTGCGTATAATTTCTACTTCTGAGCAGAAGGTTTCCAAGTTAACAACAGGGAACAACTTTTAGGAACTTCATACCTGAGGCCACCTCGTACCAACAGCACTTTCAGGACACCCCGTTCGTTTTCCTTCAAAGTCTTTACGCGAAGACACACTTCGCATCAACGAGCAGAAGTTAGCTGAGTGAGAGGAAATCATAACTGGAATTTGCATAACCTGTTTTGACAATGGCGGGTCACTTTCAACGCTCGCGTTGCTCCCTTCGCTTGTAGATGAACCCTACTTCTTTCCTTTCGAAAAAAGACCTTGTAACCCTCGCTTGTAACCTAGCCCTGATTATGAGCCACAACCCTGAAACGTCTATAACTGCTCTTTCACTTGCGGCTGAGAAACTCTTGCTCTCGACGTCTCAGACGTTGAGAGCTTGAGACTCTCAACTTGAGAGTGACACAGAATTCTGAACCAATCGAATGTCCATTCGGATTCGCAATTTCTGATCGATTTTCCCCGACCCCTCGCCTGCCTGACCCCCCATTTCAGAGAGCCTTCCAAAAATCCTAATAACAAACTTTTCGGTTTTGTTTCGGGCATTCGGGATAGAGCTCCCTCCTCTCGAAACTTAGCCCCAGTGACTTCGAGTATAACTCATTTGGGCTGTTCCGCATCCACTATTGAGTTTTCATTCCTTGACGGCTTTACATGAAATTTGAAGTGCTTTGATAGTTGGCACTTGAACTCATCGCCTGGGAACATACTTCTCGCTTTCTCGAATTACATTCCCCTTGAGTTACACCCCCCCGGAAGCGACTCGCTGATCACTGACGCGTGGGCAGATTATTGTCCCTGCACCCGCTTGTTTTCGGACGAACATCAGGCAGAATGCAGGCTGAAGGCTCGGACGGACCAGTGCAACGAAGCGAGGAACGAGCGGTCGACTCTGGTGAGATTCCTGCATTAAGTTTTGTGCTTGCTTGCTCGCTCGCGGAGAGTTGATCAGTTCAACTTTGCCTTAGCGTTCGAATTTCTCTGTCACCACCAACACACAGGTCGCCAGGGTGGGTACACTATAGAGCCCACTATAATTCGCTAGTGAGCCTGCTTACTACGGTTGTCAAGTCAAACATCACAAGAGTAGGCATACGCGTTCGCTCGCTCTCAGGCGCGCATATACGCACTTCGGAACAAAGCGTTCTGTCAAGGTGGCGTGTGTCCCCGTTACACGAAAGACGGCACGAGGAGGTTGCACAAGACGCGTGCTGTTCCTCGAAATGATTGGCTGTACACCTTTAGATGTACACGTAAGACGCTGCCCTTGTTTGGCAGTGGTCCTTGCTGGGAGCCTCCGACGTGTTCGCAGATTGATAATAGGCTCCGTATCACACGGCTCAAAAAGCGCTCACCACAACGCGCCCCCAAACGCTTCCTTGATCCTTGGTCAGGAATACAGTTTTTCGTCGCGCAAAGCCACATTTCTTTTCCCTGCCACTAATAGTGCACGCAACGTGGTTATCCAGGAGGGTTCTCCTCGTTGCTTGCGAGGGGGAAAAAGGCTGGAGTCTCTCCGCGCGCTCAGCCGCCGAAACGCCACGGTGCCATTGTCGAGGGGCTGCGCGCGTCCCTCGCGACAAAGGCAAAAGAGGTTGCGAAGCTGGAGCGAACGAAGAATAAACCTTCAAGCTCCAGCGCAAGGTCCTGCCTCGCCATATTCACGCCTCGCCACATTCCTTCCAGCTTTACTAGCGTCGCGCGTGCGATCCGCCGGTAAAACGCATGAAGTGAGGCTGCCGTACCCCTCTAGGAACATATATGTGCCGACACTCTTGTGTTCCTTACCATGGAGCGGTTTTTTTCCTATACCCGTTCATTTGAGAAGCGAGCCACGCGTCTTCGACTTTTTCGTAGTGACTGTAGGGCGCGCGTATCTGGCCAGGGGCGGGCGCGGGCAGGACGCGCACGCGGTTAAGCCCCCCGCACCTTCGAAGAAAAATGTGAACGTCCTCGAAAGTCAGATTTCGGAGGCTCAGGTGATGCCCCTCAGAGCGACTCAATGTTCGGCTCGTCGCAGATCGCGGTGGCTCGTCGCGGATCGCGGTGCTTCATTGGCCGATTCCTAGGTCCAGGGCACGTCGCGGCGCCGCTGAGAAACTTGCCGGCTGTAAGCTCGAGCATCTTCGACGCCTTGTGCGATGTGACTTTGGCCTCAGGACACCTTGGAGCAATTTGATGCTGCTTTGCGTGAGGAGAAGGAGAGGAACGGGATGCTAATGGAGCTGCTGGAAGACTCGACCAAAACCATGGATGAGCTTAAGGATGACCGCACGAAACTTGCAATCCAGCTGGAGTCCTCCGTGCAGGTTCGACTTCCCGCACGTCAGGCTCCCCTTCTCCCGGTGCCGGCCATGCTCTGCCGGTCTTGTGTTCCCGAAAGCGAGCTTCCTCAGACTCAGTGCTGGGGCTCCCCCTCAGACTCAGTGCTGGGGCTCCCCCTCAGACTCAGTGCTGGGGCTCCCCGCGGAGGCTGCCCCGAGAAGCACACAGGTGTCATGTCGCTGTGTAGGGCGGCTGCAGATGGCGGTGGTTGGGGGTGGGTTGCTGGCGGCGAGTGGGGGTGGGTTGCAGGGTGCTGCGCTGGCGGTGGGTTGCAGGGGGTGGTGTGCTGGCGGCAAGTGGGGGGTGGGTTGCAGGGGTGGTGTGCTGGTGGTGGGGGGTGGGTTGCAGGGGGTGGTGTGCTGGCGGCCCCATATTGCATGGAAAGCATTTTGGACCAACCTTCGATAGTGAGGGGCTGTGTGCTGGGTGCCGCTTTGGTGGCAGACGTCTGCGAATCTCACCCGAGCGCTTGAGGAGATCCAGGACCTGCTCGAGGAACGCGCTGAAAGTGCAACCCAGTACAGGTGCCACGTGGCTCAGCCTTCCACATATTCCTCCCCCCCCCCGAGGCCACAGTCCATGGTAAGTTTCAGGGGGCCCTCGGAGCTTAGGCTGTGGCGAGCACCAGGGGCCCCATGGAGGCTCCGTGGAGGGCCAATTTCGAACTCCCCTTTGGGAGCAGTTTGTGATAAGCGCCAAGGCTCCTTTGTTGGCCAAGTCCTTGTTGGCCAAGTCCTCTCAGGGCCCCTAGGCGGGTGATGGCCTGTGTGTATCGTGAATCACGACAGCATTCATTAGATGTGCCCCACCTGACGTGCATATTGTGAGGAGGGCATGTGGCGCAGGGCGCTGTCAGAGGAGATGACAGCCCTGCGCGAGCAGCACAAGGGTCTGAGCGACCGCGCTGACACAATGGCTCAGCAGAATGCGGCGCTGCACGAGCAATGTGCGGCGCTGCGCGAGCAGAGGGCGGCGTTCTGCAAGCAGGAGGAGGCGCTGCGCGAGCAAAACGAGAGGCTGCAGGAGCAGAACGAAACGCTGCAGCGGCAACACGGGGGGGAGGAGAGCCGCCTCACGGAGCTGGAGACCGCTAATGCCTCCCTGATGCAAGAGAGCACCCGCCTCCATGTGCGTGCCTCCTCTCAGCTCGCCGGGCTCCTCGTCTGACGTGGCAAGTAGACACCGTGCCTTCACAAACAAGGAACACACAAACACACAAGGGTGCTATACCTCACTCGAGCACGAGCGTAGCGCCTTGCTCGACCCTTGGGTGTTCGGGGGCTGCCGGGCCGATCATCGCATGGGCCGGCAGCCTGAGCGTGTGGTGCGGGGTGCGGCTCCCAGGCGGAGCGGCAGAGCCTCGAGGCGGAGGTGCACGCGGAGTGGCAGGCCCTGCAGCAAGAGCGCCTGGAGGAGCAGCAGGCCACCGCGCAGAGCAAGGCTTACATCCAAACCCTCGAGGCGAAGGTGGTGAGACGCGGGCAGAAGCTGAAGAATGCCGCGGATCAGATTCGCGAGCTGCAGGTGAATGCCGATGAGAAGGGCCAACAAGTCGGCGCCTGGGGTAGCCGCACGCGCACC
The DNA here is from genome assembly GCA_001247695.2 of Cymbomonas tetramitiformis. NCBI lineage: Eukaryota > Viridiplantae > Chlorophyta > Pyramimonadophyceae > Pyramimonadales > Pyramimonadaceae > Cymbomonas > Cymbomonas tetramitiformis. Next base: position 20,617 of record LGRX02021619.1, read on the forward strand.
TTCGCAACAGATGCTGGTGCAACGTCCCGCTCGCACGTTCTTTAGGCGGCGCGTCGACGGGAGCAATAACAGTGCGGTGCAGCTCTTTCCCTCGCGGAGGCTCCCCACGAAAAGGCGGCTTTCATGCACGGAGCACTCTCCAGGGTGACAAGTGGAGCCCCTGCGCTTGGATAATGAAATGTGAATCCGACGGCCAGAGAGTAGGCTCAATCTGTTGTGCTTGTCACCGGTACCGGCATTGGTGGCGCCCAGAAACACTTTACTCCCAAAGAGTGTGCGTTGTTGATCAGACGCAGAAACTGGTGGCCCTGCAGTACGCATCCAAGCTGCATGCAGATCGCAGCAGGCCGCCCTGTAATGGCACTCCCGCCAGACTGCAGCTATGGGCACACTACCTCCTGGGAGTTTCCGGGTACTGTGGGCAGATGCCAGCCATAGCACATCCCGGTGGAAAGCCAGCGCCGACATCGATTGGGTACACAGGGCTGCTTGCAGAGCATGCGGATTGGCTGAGAGCCTCGGTGCGGAGGTGCTCTGATTGGGTGCGATACTGAGTGTTGTGGTGCAGAGCAAGCTGGTAAATGTGCACATTTCTTCGTCGAGCACTTCCCCCCTCGAGAGGCTCGACGGGGGCGCTGTGGGCGGCGGGGCAGGGCGGGTGCCCCCGGTGGACCTCACTAGCCCCCCAGTGTCGGAGAGCGCCCACACGGGCGCGGAGGTCTCCATGACGTCGCCTCCTGTGGGAGCGATCACGGCCGCCTCCCTGGGCTTCTCCGGGAAGGTCGGAGGCAGCTCTGCGGCGGTGCGCGCTGTGACCGAGTGCACGCGCTCTCCGGCCGCTCCGCTCTGTCTTGCCTCGCTCTGTCTTGCCTCGCTCTGTCTCGACTCGCCGCACTTCAGCAGACATTTGCACTGCAAGTTAGAGGTCGGTTTCGAAGGTCCTTCATATGAAGCGATATCAATCACCCTCCGTCGACGTACAGCCGTCGATTCATCCGTCGCCGTACAGCCGTCGATTCATATGAAGCGATATCAATCACCCTCCATCGCCGTACAGTCTCCTCCCTTGCCACCCTGAGGTGTTCGCCGCTGTCCTGCGCATGCATGAATCCCTTGAACAGCTCACGTCATCCGCCATCATCCTCCGTCATCCTCCATTATTCTCCACTCTCCATCATCCTCCGTCATCCTCCGTCATTCTCTGTGACCCTCCATTATTCGCCGCCCTCCATCATCCTCCATCACCCTCCGTCACCCTCCATTATTCTCCACCCTCCGTCATCCTCCGTCACTCTCCGTCACTCTCCGTCATCCTCCGTCACCCGTCGTCACCCTCCATCATTCTCACCCAGAGGTAGCCTTGTGTCCTGCACATTCTTTGCCACACGCGGATGCCATCAATTCGCATCTGTCGTGAACTACACCCGTGCCACCTCAGGCCAGGCCGCCCCTAACGTACGGACGGGGAGGGTGGATGAACCCATAGGTGGCAAAATTGGTGGTCAAGCTAGAAAATCGATTGGTGGAGGCAGGGAACCGCATTCAGAGCCTGGAGTCTCAGCTGCAGAGTGCCCAGCCCCAGCGGCATGCGGGCGTCTCCCCCCTCAGCGCCTCGGGGTCCGAGGAGACTGCATCGCCGCGGACGGAGTCCAGCCTGCTATCCCCACAGTCACTCGCGAGGCGTAACCAGCAGTTCCAGCCGCCACCTGCGTCGCTGAGGACCTCGCCACTGCCACGATCTGCTGAGAGGGTGCGCGCGCTGACGGAGCTCGGGGCTGCCAGAGGAGGTCTGGACGAGGGCATCTTCACAAGAGAGGTACGCGCACCCACTGCGCACATCCATAGGGGCATATGCCATCAGCTATGTCCTACCTGAATGATCTGCGAAGAACTTTGAACGGCGGCCAGGGCAATTTTCTGAGGCGACAGAAAGCAAAGGGGCGTGCAGGGAGCATGCGCCGGCATGCCTCGATTCGCAGTTAGCCGAATGGCTCGCGCCGATTAGACGGGGGATTTGGGCTTCTCGATTTCGTTGCAGCTCTTTCGCTTTGTCCGAGGCGGCCTGCTGATTTGGACATCATTGGTGCATCCTCCGCGCATGAAGGTCTTTGTTTCGGGCGCTGCGCAGGACCTGGTCAGCGACGAGGAAGAGACCTCCTCTCCGAAGTTGAGCAAGAAGCCAGATCACGCTGAGCAGGAGCTGGCCGACACGCCGCAGGATCTGCATGGCGATCAATGGCAAAAGATGGTGCAGATCTTTCGAATACACTTTGTACCCACCTTCCGTGTGGCTCCTGCCCACCCTCCCCGTGGCTCCTGCCCATCCTCCCCGTGGCTCCTGCCCACCCTCCCGTGTGGCTCTTGCCCACCCTCCCCATGGCTCCTGCCCGCCCTCCCCGTGGCTCCTGCCCATGCTCATGCGTATGCACGAAGGCCGCTGCACCTCCTCACGCATCCTCGCCCTGGCCCGCACCGGGCTCCCGAAGGCGGCAAGGGCGGCCGCCCATGTTTAAGGGCGAACAGACCTCAGCGCATGCAGAGGGCTCCGATTCGAAAGCTCGCAGAGGGCTCAAACGCGCAGTAAAAGAAGCGGCAGGCGCCGGTGCCGCCCAGCTCAAGAAGGAGCGCGCGGACAAAAGGATGACGTGCGGTCATCTCCTTGCGCAAGCGCCGCAGAGTGCCGCTGACCCAGAAAGCATCGGACGGGTGGGGAATAACGCTGACCCAGAAAGCATCGGGACGGGTGGGGAATAACGGAATGGGGGGGCTTTGAGGGAGGGTGTTGTGCAGTCTCCGGGCGTCACAGCGGAGAGGGAGGAGGCGCGTGAGAAGCGGATACAGAAGCTGGAGGCGCAGCTGGGGTCCGCCAGAGTGGAGATTGCGGAGCGCGAAGTGCGGCGCCACCTCCGCTCCTGACCCTGCATGCCTCAACCGGGGGCTGGTGGGTGGGGATACGCATGCATGGCTGAGGGGGGCAGAGTAGGAGCTCATATGCACCTCAGGGTGGGTGCGTTCTCACCCGAGGGGCAAAGGGCCCGGCTCTGGTGAAGGTGGAGGGCAGTCGGGTGCGCGCGCTATCAGTAATTGCTGCCAGTGACGGTGAGGGCCGTGCGCAGGAACTGCTGAAGAAACACCTCGCGGCAATCGTGGAGGCCAAAGGCATTGTGCGGGAGAACGCGCATCTCAAGGTGTGATTCCGGGCCATGCATGCGAAGGCCCCTCTGAGGTGTTGAAGGCTTGTGTCTTGTCATTTACGGGGGGGCACAGCCCTGTTGCCAGCCTGAACCGCGGACCTCTTGCCAGCCTGAGCCGCGGCCCTCTTGCCAGCCTGAACCGCGGCCCTCTTGCCAGCCTGAGCCGCGGACCTCTTGCCAGCCTGAACCGCGGCCCTCTTGCCAGCCTGAGCCGCGGCCCTCTTGCCAGCCTGAACCGCAGCCGTCTTGACAGCCTGAACCGGACTCAGCAAGAGCCGGACTTCTCAGCAAACCAATATGTGCTGTTGCCAGACGGTGTTACAGGAGAAGAATGCTGAGCTGCGGGAGGCAGTTCAGCTCATTGAGCGGAAGGAAACCAGGCCACTTGGCGAGGTGCGATGACCCTTGGGGCTGCGCCGTCCGTGCGTCATGTCTCCTGAAGGTTTACCACCTGGTGTGCCAACAAGATGAGGGGGCATCCACCTAATACATGCTTCCCTCCATGCGATGTGGCGGCGATGCTGGCAGTCATGTGCTGACTATGCCGGTAGCTGTAAGGTGTGCAATGCATCTAAAGAACTGACCCGCAGGTGCATGCAAGTGCGGTATATAACTATCTATATACAGACCGAGACGCGGCATTGGGAGCATTTGGAATGAATAGAAGCGGATTGGACGGCCACGGAGGCCTGGATACTCATGTGGCATGCTTGGTACTGGGTAGAGCTGTTTGCCGAAGCTACAGCGGGGAGGTGGGGCCCGGCAGGAGGAGACCCAATCCATGATGAATAAGCAAGTATGGCGCAGCCGGCGCCTCTTAGATATGCAGGCGAAGATCGAGAGCGTGCAGGAGCACCTGGCAGAAGAGCGCCAGACGCGCCGCGCCCTTCAGACGGACCAGCACAGGTGCGGCCCTCCTGCCGGCTGCAGCCTGCCGGGCGGCTCGGCCGGTTTGCCCGGGGCTCTCGGAGAGGGATGCGCAGCTTCAAGCGGGGAAAAGCGCTGGCCGCAGTGCAAACTGGGTGCAGCATTGGAAAGATCGAATATATATTGCCGATTTGGGATATGCTGCATCCTGCCAATGCATTTGAGCCCGCATCAGCAATGAGCCGTGCCATCGCAGCCGCATCATTCGGCACCAGGTAGGCGCCCGTTGCCAATTCCATAGACCTCCTAAGATGCCCGGAGGGCGACAGGGGAACTGAAGCAGCCCACGGCTTTGTGTGACTGCAGTTTGATGGAGCGGATGAAAGTTCTCCGCAAGCGGAACGAGCAGCTGGAGCAGCAAGCCCACACGAGCGCATCCTGCAGCGCGGTCCCGGAGGAGCACGAACAGCTATCAGATTCAAGACCAGTCCCCTCCTACCAATCATATTCGAGTGGGAGCTTGAAGGATATGGAGGGATCGCCTAAGGGTGGCATGAGTGGCAGTTTAGCAGGCACCCGGGGAAAAGCACTGTACGATCCTATCACTGTGCCGTCAGGGGGTGACCTTGCAGGCCAAATGTTGGACTATGAACAAAACCGTCTGTTCGGCTCACTTATTGCGAGGTCTGCCAGAGAGCTTGAACGATGAGTAGGGTGGCTGGATCATTTGGATAGAATGGAAACCCGGCTGTGTGTGTGCTTTCGATGAGTGGTGGTTTACTCTTCATGTCTAAGAAGTGTGGTCCTGCCTAAAGATTGGTCTGTAAGTGAACAGTCCAAGCAGCGTTGAACGTGGGTTTCCTTCAGGTTGAGGAGATGAACTTAATATCTCGTTGATGTATCTTGATGCTGTTGAGTGTGAAGACATGTGCAATGCTCTGCTTGGTCAACTTCCGGGAAAGGCTCACTGGCAGTATCCACACGCACGCACACAAACACATGCACTCATCTCCAAATCATTTGAATTCTTAGCTTATTATTTGAAGAAAGTTATGTGGAAACTTTATCCTCGCACAAACTGCGAGTCTAGGGCCGTGTAGATGATAAGGGGTTCAAATTTGACCAGATTGGACCTACTCGATAAACCCTGTCGATAGGCATTGCGCCATGGTTGCATCGATATCACCTAACTGTGCAGGTACCTATCTAGTTGTGACGGTGGGCCCAAATTGACATATCTTGAGGGGGTTAATTTTTTGCTGAAAGTTGCAGATTGCAGGAGGGGCTGCCAACCCAGAAAATCCGGGAATCGTGGAGGGGACTGCTGGGAAGTCTCCCTGTCGTCGATCTGATCCGATAGATCTATCTCACAGCGATCTTCTAAACATCGAGATTTGATTTCTCGGTTGCTTGAGAGCCCATGTGTTAAAATAAGCATCATGTGCTTGGTACCCAGTTTCGATTCGAGAGGGGTGGCCCATGTCGTAAGCTCGATCGACACGTTTCCTCGCGGATCGAAAGTTCTACTTAGGCCAGCAGAGGTGTTGTCCTAGTCGGGTATCATCCATTCAAATACACTCTAGCTTGCGCTCCAAAGCCGACAGGGGCATCTTATGGTAAACACGGTCCGCGACTTACATGTACATGACTAACACGTGACATCGAATATCATCCATGATTTAGGATCCCCTCATGCCAATCTTGCCCTGCAATAATCGAAGCTCGACGTGGGCGCGTGAGCTTCCCGAAAATTCAAAAGCTGCTCAGCATAGAAGGTACCGAGATGTAAGCGCGTCCATGTATATTTCGAAGTTTACATACAACGTTGTACACCGCATACACCACCCATGCAACATTGCTGTATTATTCACTCTGGCTTACCGACCACCCATAAATCAATACATGTCGCCTACGACAAAATCCACCATACCTGTACATGTACCATTGCGAATGTGCTATTTTCTATTGTGTAATTATTGTCAGTGTGCAAGCGAGCAACGAATAAGCTGGTTCCAGTGCCCAGCTTGGGATCTAATCGTGTTCGCACACCGTACCATTCGTGGTTTGTATAGCCTAGCGCTGGTCGCTGTACAGGCGGAGACACGGCACAGCATCCCCGTCCACGTATACTGCGCAGTGTGCTGCAGGCTCTGACAGTTGCGAGTGTGCTCGGTGCGCAGTCCAATCTACCGTATGGATACACATATACTATATGTTCGGCATACAACATGTACTTTATTCTATAAGCCTCGCAGGCCCCATCGCGCTGGGTTAAGTGTTGTGTTTGTTAGGGTCACGGTTGATGCTGATGGATATGCGTCTGACATACTTGGCTTCGCATATCCATACATTTGCATGGGATGTGATGATTTTTTTGTGTGTATAGTGTGGGTCTGTGTGTGCATTGCTAAAACAAAGAAGAAAATAGAGTCCAAGTAATGCCGGTAAATCGAAAAATAATGAAGCCCACCTTGCGATTAACAACATAACAAGGGCGTGGGGGTACTGTACGACCCCCTCATAGTATGCATGCTGGATGGGTCGGGACATAGTGACATATGTGACAGTCAGTCGGGCAATATACACTGCGACGAGTCTAGTGATGAATCGGTATATAGTGCACAGGATCATATCAATTGACTCGACGAATAAGTGACACGTCGGTGTCAGTGCGGCATCGAAAACATGTCGATGTTATTTTCGACATTGCCTGAAAATAATTACTTGCAATATATCAAATGGTGGATATGCCTAACACACAGTTATGCAGATATCAACCTTTTGAAATTGTGAATTATTCCAACTTGTACTGAGGCTACGGGGGGGAAAGGGTGTCCCTCTCCTTATGGCAATTCAGTTTGCCTATGCTCAATCAGCCTCATGCAGATGTGTATGCCCCCGTTCATTGTGCCCACAATTTTAAAATGAAACATCTCCGCCCAACATATACTAGCCTCGGCTCCCTACGGCCACTGCTGTCAGCTCGGCGTAATATAGCACAGTCAACTTCGTTGATGCTCAGCCGCACCATTACATATTAATCCCACCAAAATCCACTAGTAAGTATATGTAAGAGAGCGCTGCAACGACTCTCTTCACTGCAATCTATCAATTCATGAAAATATCCTAGCTGCCACCTCACCAGGTCAAACAACTGCAGAACATGATCCTTTCACCATCATTCACAGCCACATGCTGCATCAGCCCCATCGATGCCAGAATGAATTTCGTGATCGAAGAAGCATGAGCGGAAGTCGGCATTGAAACGTGTAGCTTCACTAGCGGCGGCTTAAGCCGTGCACTCATCCACCTTCCGGACTGAGCATTTGCAACACTCTACCAACATTTATGATCCCACTGCCTTCTTAGCATGCTCCTACTGGAGTATCACTGGCTATGTAGCATCATCTTGCTTATGCATATTACTCCTACATTGACTTGCATGCATGAGGCTGGCAAACGAAGTCGCATCAATCACTCTCGGCAACTTGAAGGTAGCGGCAGCTAAAGGGCCTGCTTGACAGAGCATGACAGAGCTAGGCGTTCCGACATGAACTTTCCTCCTTCGCACCCACGACACTTTTCTCTCGATACGTGGCGTATAATTCTTTTGAAGCAACTTGCCCCGCCGCCGCCCCGCCGCATCTTCCTCCAGTACTCAGCCAGGGCAATCCAACAGCGTCTTGCCAGATGGCATCACCTGAAAGCCCAGTGTGGCGTGAGGCAAACCAACGCAGGTCAGCCTGACCGTCAACCCATGGGCGGAACAGCAGAGCAGTATCATGAAATCATGCTACAACCAGCCGCCACAACCAGCCATCAGCCACACGTTTGTATCGGAGCAAAACTTATTCTGGAAGCCGGGTGGTAAAAGTGAGCATCCTCAGCTGCCTCGTCCTCTCCGGCGGTTGAGAGCTGCATGCACAAGGCGCGGCCACCACAACCACTAACAAAGGGATACAAAGCACCCACAAGCAGGCCTCGGATTGCTTCCCATCCGCATCGAAGGGCTTTGCAGGGGGTCAATGTAGGCACCCCCTACCCGCTACCCTCTGCTCTTGAGAACAGAAGAAGGCATACAAGGAAAGTCACAGTGAGTGGCACGGTGTACGCTCAAAAACGAGGACGGCTCGGCCATCACCCCAAAGGAAGAACTATCATGAAGGTACATTGAGGCAAGGTTATAGCATGCTATCTTGCTCATGGCGCTATGAGCAGCAGCCAAGATCTCTTTTGGCCAAAAAAGAGTAGCAGCCCCCGTCGTCGCGGTATGAAAGCAGCTGCGTGCGTGGATGCCAAACAGGTTGATCTGGAGCAGCCTGCATCTGCATACTCAGACCTAGGCGTACACGCGCAGCATCCTCCGATGGCATTGGGCGAGCCTGGCGAGCAGCTTGGATCGAGCATCGATTTGGCGCGTGGTCCGCCAGGGAGGCTTCCTGGCTCTCGGATATACAATGGTGCCGGGTGCACCACATCATCAGTCACCATGGAGTCATCTTGCTGCCCCTTGCGCAGGCGCCTCCGCAGGCCATGCACTGTGGCGAAAGGCGCGGCGAGGCGCGCGCTCACCTAGCACTGCTGGCCTCACCCGTCCCAGAGGTAGTGCCACCGGCTGCAGCTCCGGGCCGAACCACATCCCACCCGTGCTTCTTGCCGTACCGGTAGATCTCCAGGAGAGTCTCCTGCAGCCCCCATCTCCAGCAGCGCCCCTCCATCAGGCCCGCATCCCCCCAGGTCCGAAGACAGCTCCCAGGCACCCCCTGTCTGAGGACACGGGCAGGGGTGGCGCGTGAGTGGACCTGGAAGGTGCCCGCCTTGACCAGCTCCAGGTATTTGTGGTACAGCCGCAGCGCCGTCACCGCATCTTCGATACTGCGCGAGGGCTCCCCGTGTTCACAGCTCCCCGCACCATCCTCAGTCATCTCTTCATCTTCAGCCATCTCCTCCTGGATGGAAACCGCTGGTCCACGGTTATGCCATGAATGTAGTCACACCACACGGCATGGACACCCCATGGTAAAAGACAAACAACATGCGGGCACCTAAGTGCTCCCCGCAAAAATCAAGGGAAAACATAGAAGGTGGACTGCACCACCCTCTGCCAGGGACCAGGGACTGCCGCCTCCAAAATCCACCTCCATTCGGCGGCCGGCCTCGTTCACAGCGACGCGCCACACACAGACACACAAACCAACCGGTGCAGTTGCAGAGGGGCTCAGGTGGCTCAGTAAGGCTTAGGGGGTCCCATTCTTGACTAGTAAGCTCCAGCGAATCCGGATAAGTGTCCCGAGTGTGTGCTGACTCCTTTGATCCCCGGCGTGGGTACATAGTGCAGCCGATCCTTTGTGGTTATGTGATGCCAAAGGAGTCGCTCCCAGGATGCGCCACACCGACCTATCGTGAGTGTGCTGCTGGATGTCGAGCTTGAGGAGGTAGGATGCCAGGAAGCGCAGCGAGAGCTTGCGCTGGCGCTTGAAGTGGAAGAGCTCCACCGTGTCTATCACCTGCGCGCTCCGGACCCCGCCACAGCCAGCGTCACTCTTGCAGTAGCCTTCCTTGCCCGCGGGCACTAGCAGTTCCCGGGCGAGCCATGGGCTGGAGGAGGCTGAATATAGCGGGCGCCTCGGGGAGGCGCATGTGGCTGGAGGAGGCTGAATATAGCGGGCGTCTCGGGGAGGCGCATGTGGCTGGAGGAGGCTGAATATAGCGGGCATCTCGGGGAGGCGCATGTGGCTGGAGGAGGCTGAATATAGCGGGCGTCTCGGGGAGGCGCATGTGGCTGTTTGCTCCTTTACCCAGCAGCGGGCGTTGGCGCGGTGGCTGACCAGCGAGTCATGTGCGGCAAGGAGGATCCCTCAAGGCCGCGGGCGCTCTCATCGGGTAGGATGATGTGGACAGGAGTTGAGGGTGGGGGACTGGGTGTACACTTGCATCCGGCAGAAGCACGCCAAAGAAGGGAGGCGGGGTTCGCCGGTGCACGTTTGATCAGGCAATATGATGGTAAAGGAGTTGCGGGCGTTGGCTGATGTTAAGGGAGTGGGAGGAGTGGTTGACTGTACATGTTCTGATTGGGCAGAATGGTGCTAACGAAGACGAGGAGGGGGAGTGACTGATGCTACCGGAGTGGAGGGTGGAGGCAGTTGTACACATTCTCAGTAGGGAGGATGATGTTTAAGGGCGTGTTGGGGCAGGCGCATGGCGGCACATGTTCTCAGTAGGCAGGATGATGTTTGAGGGCGTGTTAGAGGAGGGCCGGGCTGGCGGCACACATTCTTAGTAGACAGGATGATGTGTAAGAGGGTGTTGGGGGGGTGGGGGGTCTGGCGGCACATGTTTACATTAGGCAAGATGATGTTCAAGGGGGTTCTGGGGGAGGGGGCACACGTTCTCATTGGGCAGGATGATGTTCAAGGGGGTGTTAGGGGGCGAGGGCACACGTTCTCATTGAGCAGGAAGATGTTCAAGGGGGTGTTAGGGGGAGGGGGGCACGTTCTCATTGGGCAGGATGATGTTCAAGGGGGTGTTAGGGGGGTGGGGGGGGCACACGTTCTCATTGGGCAGGATGCTGTTCAAGGGGTGTTAGGGGGGGTGGGGGCACACGTTCTCATTGGGCAGGATGATGTTGAGCATTCGGAAGTCCTTCTTGAGGCCGTGCCCCACGAACCGGCAGCCGCTATCAACCAGGTAGCGCAGCTTCATGTAAGCATTCTGCGCCCGCTCCACCCCTCCCGCCCTTCACGCCCAGACCCCTCGCCCTCCCTCTTGCCTCCCTCCTGGGAAGGAGGTGCTCGATCTGTTGGATCCCACAGCTCGCCGCAAGCCGCAGATGCCGGGCAATCAGTGGACAACAAGCACGGCGACGACGTCTGATGTCACTGTGCTGCCGGCAAATTTGAGGTAACGGAATGGCCGCAGCATTCGCTCGAGGCGACGCTAGGGGCCAGCGCGCGCTCTGACGTGTCACGCAGTGCCTAGGAATGCGCGGTGCCACGTGGCATGCAAGGCTCTGAGCCGCCTTCTGCAGAAGCACATTGTGCGGAAATGACTCTGAAATAGGTCACCGCGTGCAGTTGGCTCGATTCACGACAGCCCGAACATGCGGGCACTAATATTCTGCTGGCTTCAGAGTTCAAATCCGGCAGGCTTCAGCAGCCGCGGCACAAAACGGAGCCTCGTCTGCTCCGGCTGTGAGCCGTCCAGAGGGACGCACGGCGAGGGTGGCATTGCGCCACGCCGCTGGAAGCGCAACAAATCCAAACTGATCCTTGAGGCACAACAGGGCGCTGCAAGCGAAGGCGAGGTGGAGGTATCAGCAAAGAAGGGGGGCGAGTGTGCTCAGTGACACGGGCTTGCCGCGGGGGACCCACCTTGAGCGTGGTGATGTGATGCTTAGAGACCCCCGGGTCCAGATCTCCAGGCACCTGGTGGGCGGCGTACACCGCATTAAATCTCTGAACCACACAGAGAGCTTGCGACCAGCTGTCCCGTGAGGCTCGCAGGAATACTCCAGCCAAGCGCTTTCTAGCCTACGTTGAGGGAGACGAAGGCCTCGGCCCTCGCTGCTGTGTGTCGGGGAAGAAAGAGGCCTCTGAGGCGTTTGGATATGACCTGATAAAAGATCGCTGAGCACCGTGCATGCGCGATCCGTGTCACTGACGCTTCAAGCTCTCCGGCAGAAGCACGCGGTGTTTGGGTCGGGCCTCCACTTTCTGCTCCACTATCCTTCCTCGGGAGCGGCAACGCCTCGACACTCAAATGGGATCACACATTCATGATGGACTTGGAGACGGAAATGTGCTCAAATGACACTCAAATGCCGGGGTGAGTCATGGCCGACCACGGCCAAGCGGAGCGGGTTGGATCCAACACATTCATTGCATGCTGCGCACTGCGCGTGACTGGCTGAAATCGTAGCGCGGCCGAATGCACCGTGCAGCCTGCGGGAGGGGGGGGTGGGGGAGGGCTTGTTGCTAGAGTCCGGGCCAGGCGAGAGAGGCAACAAAGCTGGGTGCGCACCAAGCCAGAGTATCGGGTGAGGTGATCATACACGGGCTCCACCGTACGCACATAGTCGTCAATGCAGCACACGCCTTGCCGGGGGCCTTCTCCCCGCACCACGCTCACCCGCGCAAGCCCGAGCTGCGCGGGCCGCACCTCGTACTGCGGCATCCGGCCTCCACGCCGCCCCGCCACCCCATCCAGGCCCTCTCACCACCAGGCTGCCGGAAGTCGCTGCTGAGTATTCAGAGGAGCAAGAAGGAGTGGAAAGCCCTCATGCTTCCCCACCTTGGCCGCTGAGCTTTCGGGTGTGGGTTGGCCAAGGAGCGTCATTTCAGATGACTTTGCGCAAGAAACGGCAGCAGATACTCACTGGCAGATAAGTTTGCGCAAGATGAGGTAATGCTCGCTGTCAAAATTTGTGCAATAATTCTCAGGAACTTCATGGGTTATCCTATGCAAACTTATCTGACATGACATGTTTTGTGCAAACCTCTCTGACAATGCTGAAGTTCATAACTTACCTGTATAGTGCATACGCTTAGCACGCATACCAGGCTATTTGATCACGGACGCAAACCTTGTTAACTTAACACGCATACCAGGTGAATTAATTACAGACTTGACTCTCAAACTTGTTTAATCATTTGTCTTATTTGAAACTCCGCATTTGACTCCGGTAACTCACTCAAGACTTCGGTAATTCATTTAACTTGATTAAATATATTAGTTCACTCGATGCGTACACGGAAATCCGTTGATAGCAGACTTATTTGGAATTGGTGACCTACACCATCCTAGCAGGCCATCCTCAGCTGGGGTGTGGAAGTGCACGGTGGTGGAGCAGGGGCTGTGCCACGCACCTCGGTGCCGTCGTCACGGATCTCCTTCTCTGCCGGCGCATACATCACGAACTCCGCGTCGATGGCGAGCAGCATCCCGGGCCGCGGCGCCTCCGCTGGCAGCATCAGCGGGTGGAATGTCTCCGTGGTCTGCACCGCCCGCCTCCACCCCCCTCAAGGCCCACACCCCTACGAGCGCGCCGCCTCACCAGGGTGCTAGGGTGCTATCCGCCCGCCACCTGGCAGCGACGGAGAGATCACCTCACCACGAAACAGTTTGCATAGAACCTGCGAGCAGCACGAGGCGGGCACGGACAGAACATAGTGCCATGCCTCTAGCGCACGGTTGGAACCGGCCACAGGGAGAGGCGCCGGCTGCATGCGCGGATGGCCAGCTGCGGCGAGGCTCCCACTTGCAAGTGTGGGTGGGAGGGGGGCACGGCACCTCCATCGGGCGGCGGGGCTCCGAGATGAGGCGGAAGAAGTGCGACTCGGTGATGTTCGGTGGGGGCAGCGCGGAGGGCTCCTGGATATCTGTCCTACTGTAGAAGATGAGGCACGGCTGCTTGTGCTTCTTATGCAGAGTGCGCGCCTGCAGACCACCCTCGCCCGGTTCCCTCCGCGCCCCTAATATCCAGCTCTGCGCATGCCTCCCCCGCTCCTCTCGAGCTGGGCGCATGCATGGTTAACGCAGTCCAGGGCTATATCCGCGCCATCCTCCGTGCGTCTCTCGAGACACGTGGCGCATGAGGGGTGTGGCGCTCCTCCAGATAAGTGGGGGGCGGTGCGCTCCTCCAGACAAATCGCCTATAGGGGGGTGCGCATTTTGAGACAAGTGGCGTATGGGGGGGGATGCGCTTGTTGAGACAAGTGCCATATGGGGGTGCGCTTGTTGAAACAAGTGCCATATGGAGGGTGCTTGTTTAGATAAGTGGAGTATGGGGGTGGGTGCACCTCGAGACAAGTGGAGTACGGGGGGGGTGCGCACCTCGAGACAAGTGGTGGGCGTGATGCAGAAGTCGTTAAACAGCAGCCAGGACAGCGGCTCTGCAGTCCACGCAGTCCAGCTCCGCACGGCGTCAGGCCCCAAAACTGGATCATCCCCGTAGCGCCACGGCGCGTTCGCGCGCAGGAGGGAACGGGGGGGCGGCCGCCGCATTCGCGTGTGACGCACGGCGCTGTGCTTTGGGCTCGCATGTGCCGCCCCTCCTCCGGGGGCCCCTAGCAGCATGCACGCTTCGTAAGGAAGGACACGCGCAGTTGGGTTGTAGTGGGGTGGGTTGGGGAGTTCCCACCGCTGTCGATGCTGCCGGAACCGGTCCTGCCTGAGAGTGGAGTTGCGGTGGGTGCTGGTGTGCATCGTCAACGCCAAATAGCAACACCGTTCCCGTCCCCCCCACTGTCATTACCCACTGGTGGCGGCGCCGCGCCTACGCTATTACAGCCGATTTCGGCTCTTGGATCGAAATTGGCTGACGGCCAGTAGGAACCGCCGGGACAACATATCTCTTATGGTGAAAATCGACGTGGAACGGATTGGACATGACGGCTTGACAGTTCTGATGTCGCAGAAATATTCCTTTTATCGCGCACAGTACCGTCCACTTAAAATTACAGTAGAAAGTCGGAATTGTATATCATGATGAACGTCGGAAATTGATGACTGGTGCCGGGGCATCCGCTGGGCTTTTACAACACCCCAGATTTCGGTATCGCATCGCCATTATGCAAGCCTGATCTGAGGCATGCTTGGGGCTCCCAACAATGGATCACTGCGCGCCCAGTCGCTGGCAGGATCGAGGCAGCGCCCAAAAGCGTCACAACACCGCCGACTGACAGATGACCTTGCCTCCTCCATCGGACGGAGCAGGACAAGTGAGCAACCCTCTCCCCCCCGTGAGATGGACAATGCCTAGAACGTCACAAGCAGCTACGCCCGCCTGCCTGCCGAACCTGAGCTCAGCCCGCCTGTCATTAGAGGCCAGGGTCTCCGGGTTCTCGGAAGCTGCACGGGGCACCACAGGCCGGCCTATCGGCCGCAGGATGCATTTCGCTGGATGACGTGCGCAGCATGCAGCCTGGCGCTCCAGCTTCTACCCGCCAGCCGCGAGCACGCCGCAACTGCCACTGAGCACTGCACCGAGATGGGCGAGAGGGAGCGGGGATGAGGGGAGGGGAAGGCGCTCACAGGCATGCATGGCGAGACGGACTTGGTTTTCGGTTGCAATCCGGAGATGGGGATGGGGCGCGCGGGCGGGCACAGGGGTGGATCCCGTCTTCATCACGGTTGGGGAGTCCATGTATGCTGGATGCAGCTGATATCCCAAACCCACACCCCAACCCCCCCCATAGCAACACCCAGATCACCTCATTGCCTTGCCGCGCGTCAGGAGGGGAGGTGTATGCGTGCTGGGGACCCCTCAGGGCCAGTGGAACCAGGGTCCCCACGAGGGGTACTTCTAAGAGAGGTCCGTGGCGGTGGAGAGCCACGGGCACGGGAGAGCAACCTGCAGACTTGAGGCAGGCACTTGTAGATCCCAACCCAACACTTGTGAATAGCTTCCGGTGCGATGATATACCTTGATGTGGGCAACGAGATGACCTTCATCTAACGGCTTGCGGCGGCGCTTGCCCGTCTGCTCCGGCTCATCCAACGGCTCGCGGTCGTCCACCTCCTCCTGCCGAGGACCCCGCCGGCGCCGCCCAGTCAGCTGCGCACCTCGCATGCCCCGATGGCACTCCGGCGCCCCCCCCCGCGCACCCGCCAGCCCACCCCCCGCATGCTCTTGACCTCGAGAGGTGTGAATGGTGCGCAGGGAGATTGCGCCGCTCCTCCACGTCGGCGAGCCTCTCAGATATAAACAATGCCCCCTCCTCCACGCCCCCCCACACCCCCCTTGACTCCGGAGTGGGCGGGCGTGGACATTGGAGCAGGTGGGCAGATCACCCGGATATGGGATATGAGTGCGGTGAGCTCAAACACGGCACAGTCCACGTCGCTGGTGCTTGCCCTGCACGGCGACCGCGCCATCCACCCGCCCCGCACCCGCAGTCGTCAGACCGCTCGGTCTCCCGAGCCTGAAATGATCGCAGGGGTACTCGCGCGCGGGGCAGGGGCCACTGCAGAGGGCGCTGCGGCTGCGGGCACTGCATCGAAGCGGCTCTCCTCATCCCGCCTAGCTAACCCCATCCCACCCACACACCTCACAGCAGTCTGGCCTACTTCCCTTCCCTGATCCTCGTGGTACCTCTGCCTACCCCCACCCTACACTGTTCCTCACATCACTCCCACCACCACCACCCCTGGACTCCTCGCAGCCCCGGGCCTCCATCCCCTCCGCGTCGTGATGCCACCCCCATGGCGCCCGCCGAGCCTCTCTCCTTCCCCCATGGGTCACAGCACGCTCTCTCTCTCTCTCTCTCTGCGCGGGGCGTGCACTGGCAGTAGAGCACACACTCCGGGCTCTCTCATGGAGCGCCGGGCGCGGCAGGGTCGTTGCTGTGAGTAGCCGGGGGAGGAGAAGGGAAGCGTTGAAGGGGTACGAACCGTGAGGCTTCCTCCAGCTCGCGCTTCACGCTATCCACGTCATCACCCTGCGTTACCGCAAGAGGCAGCAGCACCCACGCGTCGGGGAGGGCCGCGGTATGTGCAAGGTGCAATAGACTCCAGACCACGGAGACGGGACGAAGGCTAGATTGGCACAAGGTGTAGGAGGCCTTGAGGGCGGGCAAGGGTTGTGGAGCGAGGTTGGTGTGGTAGGTTCAGGGGCGCTTCAGTACAGGGGAGGGGGTGGGAGGGGGCAGCGCACTTGGATCACGTGGGTGGTGCCGAGGCGTTGTTGACGGAGATCCCGAGCACTGGCGGGAGCCAGGGTGGCTCCCCCACCTTGTCCTCCTCCGCCTTCCTGGCAGCTGCCGCCTTGCGCGCGGGTGACAGCGGCGTCTTGCGGCCGGGGGAGGGGCTTCCCGGGCTCGCCGCCTCCCCGACTCCCCACCTGCTCCCGTGGCATGGCCGGGTCACCGCGCGTGGGCATCTAATGCGAGGAGCGCAGAGGAAAGGACATCCGCAATAGCAGCTCCGGACTCATCACCGAGTAGGGCGGGTGGGCGGTACACTCCACAGCAAGGGCCCCCCCAGGGAGCACCAGAAGAGGTCTCTGTGATTGGTGATGGCGGAGTTGATGAGCAGCACTTCCGGCAGCGAGCACAGCGTCTTCTCCTGCCGCCTCACATCAGCCCTCCCCGAGATTCCTCATGGCGGCGCAGCAGACACGCCGCGGCCGGTGAGGCAGGAAGGCCAGGATCTCGCTGCCGGCTGATGCCCAGCTGCACTGAGGTCGCGATGCAATGGAACTGCCCCGGACACTCGTCGCTGCCGAGGTGCGGGTGCCGGGCGTCAGGGCATTGGCCAGCCGCTGGATCGATTAGAAGCACGGACAGCTGAGTGGCAGATGCCGCGCCAAGCGCACCGCAAGGCCATAGCCAGAGGTTTTTTGGGTCGCAGAAGAGAGTAGGATGAAGGAGGGAGCTCCGAGAGGGGCGAGGAAATGAGCAAGGGCAAAGGAGGGGGGGAGGGGAGCGTGAGAAAGGCAAGGGCAAGGAGCAGGGCAAAGGAGGGGGGAGGGAACTCCGAGAGGGGCGGGAGCCAGGAGCAGGCAAAGGAGGGGGAGGGGGGAGCTCCGAGAGGCGAGGGCAAGGAGCAGGGCAAAGGAGGGTGCTGTGGGAGGGGCAAGGGCAAGGAGCAGGGCAATGGAGGGGCTGTGGGAGGGCAAGGGGCTGTGGGAGGCACCTGATGCAGCGTGTGGTAGGAGCGGCAGCTCTCACACCACGCGCGCGTGTCCGAGCTCTGGGCCAGGCTCTGCTCGAGCAGCTTGGAGAAGCTCGGCCGCGGCTCCACCCTGCTGCTCCCTCCGCCCCCTCCAGTGCTGCCCCCCTCGGTCCCTGTTGGCCTTACCCGAGGGACAGCCCTCACGCACTACCCAAAAGGCAAGCAAAGGCAAATTATAAAGATGAGTCCCCCCACCCCGCGTCCCTGTCGACGCGCCTGTGGGAAGGATAGTGCAGATCAAAGTGAAGGGAGCGGCTCTCTCTTGCAGTTTCCGTCGTCCCCACATTGCACCTGGCCCGCAAGCCACACCCCTCTCTCTGTCTTCCTGCACATTGCACCTGGCCAGCCGCACCCCTCTCTCTGTCTTCCCCACATTGCACCTGGCCCGCAATCTTACTCTCTGTCTTCCCATTGCACCTGGCCCGCAAGCCGCACCCCTCTCTCCCCCACATTGCACCTGGCCCGCAAGCCACACCCCCTCTCTGTCTTCCCCCATTTGCACCTGGCCCCGCAAACCACACCCCTCTCTCTGTCTTTCCCACATTGCACCTGGCCCGCAAGCCACACACCTCTCTCTGTCTTCCCCACATTGCACCTGGCCCGCAAGCCGCACCCCTCTCTCTGTCTTCCCCACGTTGCGCCTCCCAAGTGGCACGCCCCCTCGCATAGTTCTGGGGCCGATGCCCTGAGGGCACCTGGACCCCGAAATGACGACAGGGGTCGCGCGCGTGCGGGTGCTGGGGGCGCGTACTTGGTGCAGGTGCGCACGTCGGAGCCGAAGAGGCGGGCGGGCGCGCTGAGGTGGTTCGGGTCGTGCAGGCCCGCCTGTGCACTCGCCATCTCCTTGGTGGACTGCTCGAGCATGAACCGCCCGAAGCTCTGCGTGCCCACACCCTCGCCCCTCCGGGTCGCCTCCACCCTGGCGGGGGCAGGGCGCACCCCCACAGCAGGCATGCAGAGGCACGTGGCCCTCCAGAATCTGCAGTCTTCCTGCGCGTTGACTGCCCGTTGACTGCCCGTTAACTGCGCGTTGACTGCGCGTTGACTACGCGTTGACCGCGCGTTGACTGCGCGTTGACTGCACGTTGACTGCACGGTGACTGCGCGTTGACTTCATGGTGACTGCACGTTGACTGCACAGTGACTACACGGTGACTGCACGTTGACTGCACGGTGACTGCGCGTTGGCTGCACGTTGACTGCGCAGTGACTACACGGTGACTGCACGTTGACTGCACGTTGACTGCGCGTTGACTGCACGTTGACTACATGGTGACTGCACGTTGACTACGCAGTGACTGCACGGTGATTGCGCGTTGACTACACAGTGACTGCACGGTGACTGCACGGTGACAGCGCGCTGACTACTTGGGGACTGCACGTTGACTGCACGGTGACTGCGCGTTGACTGCACGTTGACTTCGCGTTGACTACACTGCGACTGCGCGTTGACTGCACATTGCGGCCTGACGGCATCCAGAGCTGCAACGGCGGCAGACAACGACGCCCCTGCCCATGCACGGATGTTGCTGTGCAGTGGACAGAGCATGCTCGTGTGCAACAAGCACACCCTCGCAGCCCCCATGCAACGCCACACGCAAGTAGGTCTCAGCTCCAATTTTGTGGTGGCGTACAGGAGGCTGAGGGAAGAGTGAGATGCTCGAATGGCTAAGGTGGAGGAGCGAGTGAGACGCTCGGACGACTACGGCGGAGGAAGGGTTGCTGCACCTGGATGCGGCGGCCGAGGACGTTGCCACTCGGGGCGGGGCCCTCCGCCACCTGCGGCTCCTCCAGGAGACCTAGCGCGGACGCCTCGCGGATCTGCTTCAGGGACCGCAGCAAATTCGACGCCTGAGCAGCCACCCCATCCCCTTCCCCCTCCCCCTTCCTCAGCACCTTGTATCGCCTCGATTGCCCTCCAGCCCTCCCAGTAGCAGCAATCTTTTCATCTCCAATTGCAAATCTGTCCTAAATCGGTCGGCCATCCTTCATTCCCTACCACCCAATCTCTCCAGTGTGGCAAAGGACAGGGAGGGACCTGGCACACGGTGGAGCGCGCCCCGATGCGTAGCATGTGGAAGAGGAAGCCCAGCTCGCACGTCAGGCAGAACTCAGCGTCGCAGATGTGCTTCAACACCTCCACCCGCAACCATGGGATGAAATACAACACCTGTCCCCAAACACCCCCCCCGCAACCATGGGATAAAATACAACACCTGTCCTCAATTGCCCCCCACGTATCGCGGTGCTCGGGGGTTTCCAAGTGAAGGGTGGCCGGATCTCTCGTCGGCCATATTGGTCTATCCTTGGCCGCCGACGGGCCGCCGGGGAGCCCACGAGCCAAGCAACTGCAAATTCCTTTTTCCCATCTCCCTCTCACCCTTACATCCGCACCCCTGTGGCATCTGCATCCCCTGCCACGTCTGCACACCCGCGGAATGCGTGTCTGGAACTCCGAGACACACAGCGCCCTGCACAACTCGGCCCTTCTCTCCGTTGCTGGCTGCACAACTCGGCCCTTCTCTCCGCTGCCGGCTGCACAACTCGGCCCTTCTCTCCGCTGCTGGCTGCACAACTCGGCCCTTCTCTCCGCTGCTGGCTGCACAACTCGCACAACTCGGCCCTTCTCTCCGTTGCCAGTTGCACAACTCAGCCCTTCTCTCCGCTGCTGGCTGCACAACTCGGCCCTTCTCTCCGCTGCCGGCTGCACTGCACAACTCGGCCCTTCTCTCCTGCTGGCTGCATTGCACAACCGGCCCTTCTCTCCGCTGCTGGCTGCATTGCACAACTCGGCCCGTCTCTCCACTGCTGGCTGCACAACTCGGCCCCTTCTCTCCGCTGCTGGCTGCACGCCACTCACGGCCCTTCTCTCCGCTCCTGGCTGCACCCACCTCGGCCCTTCTCTCCGCTGCTGGCTGCACAACTCGGCCCTTCTCCGCTGCCGGCTGCACAACTCGGCCCTTCTCTCCGCTGCTGGCTGCACAACCGGCCCTTCTCTCCGCTGCTGGCTGCACCGCTAACTCGGCCATTCTCTCCGCTGCTGGCTGCACAACTCGGCCCTTCTCTCCGTTGCCAGTTGCACAACTCAGCCCTTCTCTCCGCAGCCGGCTGCACAACTCGGCCCTTCTCTCCGCTGCCGGCTGCACTGCACAACTCGGCCCTTCTCTCCGCTGCCGGCTGCACTGCACAACTCGGCCCTTCTCTCCGCTGCTGGCTGCACAACTCGGCCCTTCTCTCTGCTGCTGGCTGCGCGGCTCGAGCTTGCATGCCCAGCCCCTGCCATCTCAGCAGACTCCTCTTTGCTCTGCTGCAGCTGACGGAGCGAGGACCACTGGCTTCCCGCCTCAAACAAACAAGATCGCTCCATCCCCCCCAAACACACCCCTCCCACGCACATTCCTCCCACGCACCGCCCTCCCACCGAGCAGCCTGGTGCTGGGTCGCAAAGCCAGCACCTGCAGCAGGGAGTTGACGTAGCAGTTGCGGATGCCGTTCTCCAGCCCCGCAAAGTGCGTCCGGTTGTAGTAGCTGAAGTCAAACTCCTCGAACTTCAGCCTGGACCCTCCCCACACACCCGGCCTCGATCTGCAGCTTCCCCACTCCGGGCAATACGCCAGGTCAGCCAGGTCAGCCAGGGCTGTGCCACTCTGAACTACACCTGAGGGAGCACGCCCGGCACTCCAACACCACGCCCGGCCCGCCTTGCGCCGCCTGGAGCATTCCAGCAGCGGCATCCGTGCATCAAAAGGCCTCGCGCCACCCTGAGGGCCCGCCGCCGCCGCGCGCCACCCTGAGGCCCGCCGCCGCCTGCGCCACCCTGAGGGGCCCGCCGCCTCCTCGCGCCACCCTGAGGGCCCGCCGCCTCGCGCCACCCTGAGGGCCCGCCGCCTCCTCGCGCCACCCTGAGGGCCCGCCGCCGCCTCGCGCCACCCTGAGGCCCCGCGCCCGCGCCACCCTGCCCGCCGCCGCCCGCGCACCCTGAGGCCCGCCGCCGCGCCACCCTGAGGGCCCGCCCGCCGCCACCTCACCTGAACTGGGACTGCTTGATCTCCACGCGGCAGTAGCCCTGGAGGGCTCTCCACCCCCCGCATGCTTTGCCTCAGGCACCTCCGCTCACAGCTGCACTCCGCGCGGGCCTTGCGTCGTCTCGCCCTGGCGCGCAGCGTGGCGCGTAGCGTGGCGCGCAGCACGCGAGTGGCTGGCCGCACCTTGGGAAGGCTGCTGCTCGTGGAGTCGCCGGAGCCCACGCGCTCCCTCGTCTTCATCTCATCCCCCTTCAGCGTCGGTTCCTGCGCACCCGCCCCGCTCCGCATGTCTCCCCAGTCACCCTCGCCCCACTTACCCCTCGCCCTCGCTCCAAGGCGAATGCTGCTTCCAGCGCCCGGAGGCGAGGAGCAGTCGCAGGCGTGCGCCCCCGGTGACCAGGTGGGGCGCCGCGCCGTGGTGCGATCTTGAGGCGAGCAGGTGGGAGGTCATGGGAAGGGCGAGAGGGGCTGGCCTTCCAGGGGGGGGGGCTCAGGCAGACGCGCCAAGAAGTGGAGGAAAGAGCGGAGGCGTTACCACTCGCTGGTTACGCATGCGCGCCACCTTGCGCGCCCCTGCACCAGCACCGCACATCCCCGCGCGGTCAGGCCCTCGCCCGCCCCCGATGCGCCTCGCCCCCACCCAGCCCCCCTGTTTGCGCAAGCGGAGTGAGCAGAAGTGCGGCCCACACACCTCCCGCCGCCAGTTATGGCCCCTCGCGGCTGGGCCTGGCTCTTGGCACGACACCGATGAGCCACACCGCAGAGCCCCGCAACGAGCAGCGCCGCCCGTACAGAGGGATGCATGCGGGGTGTGCCCCCCTGGAGGGCCCTACGGCGTGCGCTCTGCTCGGAGGCGCGCGAATCCCGCCGGTGGAGCAGGGGCGTGCCTTCCCCGGCAGATGCCCCGCGCTGGTACTCCGGGTTGGCCACGTAGCCCACAAAATCGACCTGCACCCTCCGGCTCCAGGCACCCCCCATCGTCCCCTATGAGCCTGCACTCTGACCGTGGCCCTTCTGAGGCAGTCCTCTGCTGGCGGGCTGCAGGCGAGCCAAGAGGTGAGATACTGTTGACGGACATACTCGTTCAAAGCCTTGCACAAGTGTTCACCACAGTTGATGCTGCATCGAAAGGATCATGCATCAGCTGTGCTTGCAGGGGTGACGCCTGTTCCATGCGCGGCACGCTGCACACCCGTCAGCTTGGGGGGAAAGGGCGTGCCTGATCCATGGCCTTGAGCAGGGAGCTCTTGATCATGTGGGGAGGCATCCCAACCTTCATCATCATGTTCGGGGGGCAGCTGGCCCGCCCACCCTCCGCCCACCCACGTTCCGTCAAGCACCCCTTCGGCTGTGCTTCACCCTGGGCCCCGCACCTGTGCGCCAAACGAGAGCGGTGCATCCAGTGGTGGCTACTTTGATCGGGCGGTGCACCTGGAGAGCAGCGTCTCATCCGACGATGCGTACAAGGGAACCATCGTCAGCGGGGTCTTCTCGTCCACCTCCGTCACGCTCTGCAGCTCGACAGCCAATCGGATCCACACAATACCCATCGTCACCGTCACCGCTGCTCTAGACACTTGTGGATGGCACCCTCGCGGCACGCGCTTTAGGCTGCTGACTGCACGGGTGGGGGAAGTGGGCATGTCACCCTCGCGGCACGCGCTTTAGGCTGCTGACTGCACGGGTGGGGGAAGTGGGCATGTCACCCTCGCGGCACGCGCTTTAGGCTGCTGACTGCACGGGTGGGGGAAGTGGGCATGTCACCCTCGCGGCACGCGCTTTAGGCTACTGACTGCAGGTGGGGGAAGTGGGCATGTCACCCTCGCGGCACGCGCTAGGCTGCTGACTGCACGGGTGGGGAAGTGGGCATGTCACCCTGCGGCACGCGCTTTAGGCTGCTGACTGCACGGGTGGGGGAAGTGGGCATGTCACCCCCGCGGCGGCAGCTTAGGCTGCTGACTGCACGGGTGGGGGAAGTGGGCATGTCACCCTCGCGGCACGCGCTTTAGGCTGCTGACTGCACGGGTGGGGGAAGTGGGGATGTCACCCTCGCGGCACGCGCTTTAGGCTACTGACTGCAGGTGGGGAAGTGGGCATGTCACCTCGCGGCACGCGCTTAGGCTGCTGACTGCACGGGTGGGGGAAGTGGGCATGTCACCCTCGCGGCACGCGCTTTAGGCTGCTGACTGCACGGGTGGGGAAGTGGGCATGTCACCCTCGCGGCACGCGCTTTAGGCTGACTGCACGGGTGGGGGAAGTGGGCATGTCACCCTCGCGGCACGCGCTTAGGCTGCTGACTGCACGGGTGGGGGAAGTGGGCATGTCACCCTCGCGGCACGCGCTGGCTGCTGCTGAGGCTGTCACGGGTTTGGGCAAGGGGGGGAAGTGGGGATGTCACCCTCGCGGCACGCGCTTTAGGCTGCTGACTGCACGGGTGGGGGAAGTGGGCATGTCACCCTCGCGGCACGCGCTTTAGGCTGCTGACTGCACGGGTGGGGGAAGTGGGCATGTCACCCTCGCGGCACGCGCTTTAGGCTGCTGACTGCACGGGTGGGGGAAGTGGGGACGGCATTTCGATGGCCGCCTGAGCGCTGGCCACAGCGAGGTGGGCCGCCGCGGAGGAGCCGCCGGAGGCCGCTGGAGCTGTGTGCGCCGGCGGCCAGTGCCTGAGCGGATTCGCGGATCGCCGCGGTGGCGGCAATGCAGAGGCTGTGAGGCTCTTGCCGGCGCACGTCAGCACGTGCGGCGGGTCCAAGCGCAGCAGGCGGTCTGCTCCGCGGCGGTGTGGCACCGGCAGAGCAGAAAGCGGGCATGCAGAAGCGCGTCCTCCCGAAGCCTCCTCCAGGCAGGAGCGCCGGCTCTCGGAAACAGCGAGGCTGCATCCAGGCGGAGCAGCGGAGCGGGAGGGGAGGAGGGGTGTACTCCTGCAGGCGGCGGCGGCACCCCGGTGACCTCCCCATGGGAAAACTGGTTCACCTGCGCAAGAGACGGCCCCCGCGCGGCCTGTCAGCGGAAGCACCGGAGGCACAGTCCCAGCACCGGCAGAGGCGCCGTGCATCACATTTTGCACGCACCGAGCACTGTGCTGGATACGCGTGGACCGAGGCCCGGCATCGCCATGCAGATCGGAGGATTCCGGGCGCTACGCTGATGTGTTCCAATCGCAACGGTGGATGCGCAGCGACCACTATGGAGTGTATGATACCATGGGCCTTCCACTGGGGGTAAGATGGGCGCGGGTCATGTGGCACGAGCTGCGGAAGAATGCGGGGGAATCTGAGGAGGGTGTTGGGGGAGATTTGCACCCGAGGTTCTTCGTTGGACGCCCTGCCGCCCGCGCCCATCCCCCACCCTCCTTACTGCGCTTCATGGGGGCGCACGGCGCGGGGACCAGGACAGCCGAGACGACCGATACCACGCTGCGATCATCCCAAAGAGTGTGTTCTGGCAAACAAGTGATGGCGAGGCTGTGCACAAGACGACAAGTGTGTGCAGATAGGCTGCTGCACGTCCATTTGGAGGCGGCGCCACACACTCCGGCAAGGGAGGTGTGGAGAACAGTGCGCAGCACGCCCGAGAAGAGGAGGGCTTGGGGAATAGGGCGCTACATGCTCGAACGGAACAGGTGTCGGGAATAGGGCAGTGGACTCCAGCAGAGAAGGTGTGGGGTATAAAGCGCTACATGCTCAAACGGAAGAGGTGTACAGGATAGGGTGCTACCTGCAAGAGCGGAGGAATCATAGGGGATAAGGCGCTGCAAAGCTACACATTCTCGAGCAGAGAACGTGCGGGAAATTGGCGGTGACATGCTCGAGCAGAGGAGATGTTGGGGAATAGGGCGCTACATGCTCAAGTGAAGGATACATGTGGGATAGGGCGCTACACACTCGAGCGCAAAGAAGCTTCTCCGATAGGGCGCTACGCGCTCAAGCAAAGAAGTAGTGGGGAAATAGGACACTACACGCTGAGCAAAAGAGGTGAAGGGAATAGGGCGCTACACGCTAAGATGAGGAGGTGCTGCACAGAGCAGTGCAGCCTGCAGCGTGCAGGGCAAGTTAGCCAGTGGGAGGCCACTCAGGTCTTAGGGGCGCACCACAGGTGGAGGTAGCCGCCACCATCCCCGAAGACCATCCCCTCCCCGGAAGATGAGATACCACAGCACAGCATCATGTCGCCCTCGCAGTCCACCTGGAGCAAGCAGCGACATAAGGCGCCCACGTCAGCATGCGTGTCATCCCACCGCAGACACCTCAGCGCCTATGACTGTCCCCATGTTCCAGACACAGAGTTTATTGGAATCTGCAGTGTCTGCTGATCAGTTTGATGTAAAGCATGACTGTCTAGGCCTTGCACAGTAGTCAGGATGCTCAAACCCTGAAGGAACCCTAAAGAAACCCTTAGATCTAGATCTGTAGATCTGCTGAACTAATCGTGGCCGTTGGATCATATGATGACCATCGGCAAGACACAGTGTGTAATAGTTCATCGGCCCATCGCAGACGTGTCAATGCAGTCGTTATGAACTCGACAGTGGTACGTCAGACTCTATTTAGTGAACTTTCACTTAGACTGCCCATTCAGTAATGATTGGGCGCTAAAGTTCGTGGCTTTTCAAGCTGCGAACTGCTATATCTTTTGAGAATGAAAGTTTACGCTCGCTTTTTGCGAAATACCCACCACAGAATTCTAAAAGAGTTCCTCCCACATGTCATAATAATCGTCATCTCACCGCAGAGACCTCAGTGCCTATGGCTGTCCCCATGTTCCAGCCACAGAGTTCCT
>LGRX02021620.1:0-11967 GCA_001247695.2 Cymbomonas tetramitiformis
ATTGTACGAAGCATGCACTCTCCCCCCTCCCCCGCAGAGAGCACCGGTCACAATAGGCAAGCAGAGGTCTTGGCAGATTCATATATTCACAATATATTAATTGCCACCGTCTGGCCTATTCGGTCTCTCAGCATGTGGCATGAGTGTCTGTCTCCCTCTCTGTCAGGTGGAGCAGGTCTCTGAGATCACAAGCACGAAGCTTCTAAGCAAGTTCCTAGCAGGTTCCCGTGTAGCTGCTGTCCGGAGTGGAACTAGGCGCCATGCGCAACCAGGGATACGGCTGATTCTTCGAAGCTGCTGTGAAGGACTACGGCTTCACAGGTTCCCCATGGGAATCGTGCACTCTCTGAGACACTGCCGCCACCTGCCACCAAACAACAAACCCCCGTGCATCATCCCTTGCAACTAGAGGAGTGGGTGGGTGGGAAAAAGAAAGGAAGAACAGAGATGGAGCGTTGCTCCTGAGGCTGAGATTCCGAAAAACTGCTTGACACCTCTTGAGAAAGTTGTTAACAACCAACTTCGCATGTCAAGCCCAGACGTGTCACGTGTCATCGATCACGGTGATCGATGACTCCCCCCGTCCCGATGCCACAGACAACGGTGTGGCATCGATCTGGCAGACGGGCCTGGCGACCCTACACTTAGGGTTTGCGTGCGTAGCTTCCACAATAACCCAAATTATTATTTTCCAAATAATAACTGTCTATTATTGTACGAAGCATGCACTCTCCCCCCTCCCCCGCAGAGAGCACCGGTCACAATAGGCAAGCAGAGGTCTTGGCAGATTCATATATTCACAATATATTAATTGCCACCCAGTCTGGCCTATTCGGTCTCTCGGCATGTGGCATGAATGTCTGTCTCCCTCTCTGTCAGGTGGAGCAGGTCTCAGTGATCCCAAGCACGAAGCTTCTAAGCAAGTTCCTAGCAGGTGTCCAGCTGCTGTCCGAATGGAACTACGGCGCCATGCGCAACCAGGTAAACGGCTGGTTCTTCGAAGCTGCTGTGAAGGTAAACGGCTTCACAGGTTCCCCATGGGAATCGTGCGCTCATCTGAGACTCTGCCGCCACCTGCCACCAAACAGCACACCCCCGTGCATCATCCCTTGCAACTAGAGGAGTGGGTGGGTGGGAAAAAGAAAGGAAGAACAGAGATGGAGCGTTGCTCCTGAGGCTGAGATTCCGAAAGACTGCTTGACACTCCCTGAGAAAGTTGTTAACAACCAACTTCTTGTGTCAAGCCCAGACGTGTCACGTGTCACCGATCACGGCGATCGGTGACTCCCCCCGTCCCGATGCCACAGACAACAGTGTGGCATCGATCTGGCAGACGGGCCTGGCGACCCTACACCTAGGGTTCGCGCGCATTGCTTCTACAATAACTCAAATTATTATTTTCCAAATAATAATTGTCTATTATTGTACAAAGCATGCACTCTCCCCCCTCCCCCACAGAGAGCACCGGTCACAAAAGGCAAGCAGGGGTCTTGGCAGAATCATATATTCACAATATATTAATTGCCACCCAGTCTCGCCTATTCGGTCTCTCGGCATGTGGCATGAGTGTCTGTCTCCATCTCTGTCAGGTGGAGCAAGGTCTCAGTGATCCCAAGCACGAAGCTTCTAAGCAGGTTCCTAGCAGGTGTCCAGCTGCTGTACGGAATGGAACTCTAGGCGCCATGCGCAACGAGAAACGGCTGGTTCTTCGAAGCTGCTGTGAGGAGACGGCCTCACAGGTTCCCCATGGGAATCGTGCGCTCATCTGAGACTCTGCCGCCCAATCTGCAAAGCAGCCGCTCACCTGATAGACCTAACAAGCACCCAAAGCCACATGTGAAGGGGAGGGAATGTGCGAAGGAGCGGGCCGTCACCTCAAGAGAGCTCCTTCGCTGCCTCCGCGAACGCGGCCGGAAGGATGAGCCGCTGCTCGTCGTCCAGCTCGCAGTACCTCTCCCAGCAGTCGGACTTCCAGTCCCCCTGCAGCTTGATGTAGAGCTTCTCCACCTTCAGCCGCATGGCTGCCGTGGCCCCGCCCCTACGGAGCGAGTGCCCGGCATACCGGGCTGGGTCCAGCCCCACCTGCACGGCCAGGCTCTTCAACCCGGCCACCAGCGCCGCGTGCGCCATGGGCACCAGCGCGCCCCGCTTGCCCCTCCCCTCCACCTGGAAGAGGGGCGCCTCATCCGGCAGTCCCTCCGTGGCCAGCATGAGCCGGCGGAGGGCCTCCACCGGGCACAGCCTCGACCCTGGCACCGCCCCCAGCGGCACCCAGTGGTAGCGCTCCCCGCACTGGATGGTCTTCGAGTGTCGCACTCGGATCCACACCACATCTCCAGCCTCCGCGAAGAGCACGTCCTCCCTCACCAGCACGCCCCTGGCGTTCCACGCCTGGGACTTCCCCACAGTGAGGTTGTCCTTGCGGAACAAACCGTAGAACCCCACCAAGATGGCCGCCCACAGCGCCAAGCCCGTGATCGTCTCCATGTCAGCAAACTCCGCCATGCGCGCCAGGTCCCGCAACGTGATGGGCATCACCGGCTTGGCGGGCCGGTCCCACGTCCTGCGCACGCCCTGCAGAGCTGCCGCCACCCAGAACCGGTGAGCCACCGGCGTCCACTCCACCCCCTGCTGCAAGTGAAGGGACTGCACGCCTGCCAGGTAGGACTTGATCGTCCCTGGCTGCACGAACCATGCTGAGA
Source organism: Cymbomonas tetramitiformis (assembly GCA_001247695.2). NCBI lineage: Eukaryota > Viridiplantae > Chlorophyta > Pyramimonadophyceae > Pyramimonadales > Pyramimonadaceae > Cymbomonas > Cymbomonas tetramitiformis. The sequence continues at coordinate 2,703 of LGRX02021620.1, forward strand.
ACGCAATGAAGCGCGCCAGCGTGGCATCCGACGCCGGGAGCAACGGCTCTAGCGTGCCCAGGCACGCGAATCGCACACAGAACGTGAGGAAGGCCTTGACCCCCGTGTCGTAGGACCTCTGCGTGCTCTCGGCGTACGCCCCGTCCTGGTAGCGCTCCACCGCCACTGCCAGCTCCTCCAGCAGCTCCTCTGCGCCCCGATCACACCAGTCAGGCAACTCCACTGGCTCCAGCGGCACGCGCACCACCAGCACATCCCACCGAGTGGGCCCCCACTCTGAGCGGCCCTTGCCGTCCAGCGCCGGCGCGGTGAAGAGCATCGTGCCCGCCCGGTACTTGCGCACCGGACGGAACACCTCGCGCATCCCCGACACCAGCTCGTACGCCTCGTCCCCCTCCCACACCGGCACCAGGAAGCACCCGCCCGTGCCCATCTGCTGCCTGCGCTTGCACTTCAGGAAGTTGAGCAAGATCTCGTACATCACCGAGAATGGGAGGTTCGCCCACGCGTTGAGCCCGTCGAAGCGCTGCTTGCGCGCGTCATCCTCCGCGCTCCAGCTCCGCACGCAGAATGCGTTCGCCCGCGAGGACGCCACGCACGCGTCCAGGGTGAACGGCCCGAACTCCTCGTCCATCTCCGCGAACAGGACCGGGGAGAACTGCCAGTCGTCCCGGTCCTGCCTCCACAGCACCTCCCGCTTGCGCATCGCCCACCGCATGTGGAACTCCTCGAGCTTCAGCCGCGAGAGCAAGTCCGCCAGGAGGTTGTCCTTCGACGAGATGTACTTCGGGCGCAGCCGGATGTCGTGCTGCGCGCAGAGGTAGAAGATCTTGCGCAGCAGCGGGATGTACTCGACCGGCCCCCAAAACTTGTCCACCTGAGTGAGCGCGCACTGGTTGTCGATCCGTACCACCAGCGTCCACCCCGACAGCCTGTGCGCCCACAGCGCCAGCGCCCACCACACCGCGAAGAGCTCGAGGTAGTTGATGTGGGACTTCGCCTTGCTCGTGAAAGGGTAGAAGTCGCGCTGCGGCATCTCCGCCAGGTCCTCCCACGAGACGAGGAAGTAGTCGGGCTGGCAATGCCCGCCCATCCCCTTCCTCAGCGACGCGTCCGTCGCGAAGGCGTCCTCGTGCACGTCCTCCTTGTGCAGCACCACCTTGCGCCCGTTGTACAAACGGATGACGCGCTCCACCACCTTGAGGTCCTGCATCACGCCCGTGCTCACCGTCGCGCGACCTGCCCGCTGTCGCCGCGACGAGCGCGAAGCCCTGTCGCGTGTAGAGCGACAGCCCCCACACCACCTGAGCGCAGAATGCCAGCAACCCCAGCAGCAACTCCAGCTTCCGCCTGCGCACCGGTCCCGTCGCCGCCTCCGCGCGCATCTCCCGCGGCCTGCTCGTCACCTGCTGCACGCGCTCCTCGTCGATCGACGCCGTGCATCTCGCGCCATCAGTGCACAACAACACGCCAAGGAACTCCAGACGTCGCGCTGGACCCTCACACTTGGCTCTGTTCACCTTGAAGCCTAGCATGGTCACGAACTCGATCAAGAGGTCCATCATCTCCTGAGCCTCAGCTGCCGTGCGCGCCACCATGAAGAAGTCATCAAGGTACCCGACGCACGGCACCCCCTGCGCCTGCATCCACGCCACAATCGCCCGCGTGTAGCGCATGAAGATGCCCGGCAACGCGCGGTTCCCGAAAGGGCTACGCGTGTCCATGTACCGCACGCCGCGCCACTGGAAGCACTGCGCTGCCCAGTATTGCGACGCGACAGGCAAAGACCTGTACGCCTCCTCCAGGTCCACCTTCACCATGTACATGCCCGGTCGCAGCAGCGCGTACGCGTCCTTGACCGTCGTGAACTCGTCCTTCTAGAGGTCGATCCAGTCGTTGACGCCGACGAATGAAGGTCGCGAGTAGTCCCAAACGGGACGGTACTTGAGCTTCCCCTTGCGGAGTCGCTCCACCATCCTGAGGGCCGACACGCCCCGCGGTAGCCAATCGCGCGCGTCAAAGATCCTCCCCGCGGCCATCTCCTTCGCGAGCTCCGCGGTCATGGCCTCCGCGTGCTCGTCCCCCACGTAATTCTCCACGACGTACGGCTCGTCCGGCCCCTTGCTTGCAAAAGGGAAGCCGACGCCACATGCCGCACCTCGCACCAGGAAAGCCACGTCTGGCCAATCCTTCAGCGCCTCCGCGAGAAGGTGCGCTCGCTCCGAAATCAGCGGAAGTACTTCCCGGGGAGGAGAGATTTCTGTGACAGTGGCGGTGCTTATAAGCACCAATTTTCAACAACAAACTTTTGAGTACTTCCAAGGAGGTGGTCGGTGCTTCCCAGCTGGAATCTGGGGAGCTGAAGAGTCAGCCCAAACTGCAGGGGCTCATGCCGACCTGCAAGTTCCTTTACCCGAGGGAGTGGCGGGCGTGGGTAACTTTTTTAGTTGGTAGACTCGGAGCCCGAAAGTACTCGCAGAATGATGAAGTTTGTATTTCGCAAAGCTTTCAAAGCTTTCCGAAAGACCTTTCACATTCACAAACTCAGGTGATGGTGTGCAGGCCGTTCGATGCCTTGCATCTCCCGTCGTTTCAAGTGTCGCTCCACATCACTCTGTGATGTGTCCGATGTCCAAATGTCTTTCCATCTCCCCAACCTCTTCAACTTCCGTGACGTCACGGTGACCAGTCATGACGCAGGCATTTCATGCCGTCAGACTTTTGAGACTCTGTCTCACCCCCCACGGTTCAGGTTGTCGCAACGCGACCAATCAACACTCAGGAAAGTCGTACTGCCGGATTCATCGGAACTCCGTCCCGAGGAAAATCCCCCAGTGGGCAAAAACCACAAAATTTTCAGGAAAAAATCGTCGGGCCCTCAGTTGGCCTCGGGCTCAACTTTTAGGGTCAGAAATTCCCTCCCCCGTACTTCCAGCATAATTGCGAAATAAATTTCTCAATTATCCACACAAGTACTTCCCGGGGAGGAGAGATTTCTGTGACAGTGGCGGTGCTTATAAGCACCAATTTTCAACAACAAACTTTTGAGTACTTCCAAGGAGGTGGTCGGTGCTTCCCAGCTGGAATCTGGGGAGCTGAAGAGTCAGCCCAAACTGCAGGGGCTCATGCCGACCTGCAAGTTCCTTTACCCAACCGGCTGGTGCTTCTGCTCCCAAATGCCACACAGGCAGGCCGGCACAACCCTGTGTTCCTCCCACACCTTGGTACACAATCTCACAATCCTACTGCAGGCAAGCCTGAGTGGCAGCTCCAGCCTCCACACCTTCTCTCTGACTACCACATTCTCCGAGCCCGACCGGCCCTTCTTTCCAACCATCCCCTCACATTCTGACATTAACACAAGTCCTCCCCTTCATAGGCACGTCCCACAAATCAAGTCTCTCTCTCAAACCAACTGCACCATCCAGCAAAACAAGCATCGATTCACCCCACTGCTGCAACACAAAATTCTAATAACAATATGCACTACACCCCGCAATCAAGCACTTTTCCCCGGACAATTGCACCATCAACTAGGCAAGCAATCAAAGCACATCGAAAGTTCACAAACATATTTTCAAGTTAATAGAACAATCTTTTTATAAATTCAAAGAGTAAAGTGATATTTCACCAATACCAAACAAGACTTACTGTCCACTTTCTCATACAATCAACTTTTGGACTACCTTTCTAAAGGTCCAAGAAACAATCTGTGTCCACAAAGTACTTTTCATCGAACTATTTTCTCATTAGTGCTCATCTACACTTCACGTGCCCGTCATCCCGGTTGCACATCATCTTACTGCCGTCGTCCCGGCTACCCGTGTCTTCATCCTCACTTCTCGCAGCTCGCTTGCCCGTGCTCGGGCGACTTGCAGCCCCTGCAAACGTGAATAAAGCCGCAGTCTTTTCCCTTCTTGCATCCTTCCTTTTTCTGAAAGAAATCACAAATCCCGTCCTTCTTTCCTTTTTCTACTCCTTTGTGTCCTTTGTCCCGGGTCCTCTCCTCGAGTAAACTCTGCGCCTCTCGTTGCGCCGGTACATACTCGTACTGGAATCTGTGTCCCAGTCTAATCGGATCCCACGAATCCAACCTCCCATCCTCAATATCGCTCCTAACCTGCGCGTCAAAGTCATACACTTCCGTCCAACTGTGCCTGTCTGCCAGTTTCATTATCCACGCAACATACTGCCTGAACTGCGCGCGTTCCTTTTTCGTTTCCAGCATCTCCAACATCTCCATATTCTGCTCTAAGAACTGATCCTTCGTCAAACGCGGAATCGAAACTGACTTCATCTCTCCTGTCGCCGGGTCCGCAACTACAGTTTTCCTAAGCTTCGCGCTCGGACGCTCCCTCAACCGAAACACCGATAGGCCTCCTTTTTCTGCTGCCGGCGCGTACCCCGGAATTATTGACGCCAGGTACGCGTCCATCCTGCGTTTGAGCTCCGCGTCCTTCGCGAGCCCATCCGGCGCAACACCTGCTGCAAATTTACCTTTTTTGTTTTTCAGTTTTTGCGCAACCGCTTCTTCCTCCGTCTCGGCGAAAAACTCCTCGCCTGGTGCCTCTTCCTCATTCTCCTCGTCCTCATCATCGTCCTCCCGCGCCTGCTTGTCGCTGGTACGGTTCTCCGACGCCGACTGCTGCGGCACCTCCGGGATCTTGAAGTGCAGTCTCGTAACCAGCACTTCAACGCATTGCTCTGCTGCCTCCACCAGCGCTGCTACGAAAGCTGTTTTGTCCCTCCCCGACGGTTTCAAGGTCGCCTTCTCCGTCACTTCATCTTGCCCGTCCCGTACCGCGGGCGTAAACACGCCGGACGCCAGTCCGAAATTCAGAATCTCCACCGCGCTCTCCAGCTTTGCTGCCTCAAAGAAACGAATACACCGATCCAAAGCAGGTGCTACGGCGTCACACTTCCTGTCCGCGTTGGTCGCCATCGCCAGCATCCGCGTTACCGCACGCAAGTCCGTGTACGTGGCCTTGCACTCCTCCGATCCTCCGTTCATTGCTTCGTTCACTGCTGCCATCGCTGCGTTACTTACGAAAATTCTACGAGAACTTGTTTAAAAATTTCAAACTTTTTTAGTTGGTAGACTCGGAGCCCGAAAGTACTCGCAGAATGATGAAGTTTGTATTTCGCAAAGCTTTCAAAGCTTTCCGAAAGACCTTTCACATTCACAAACTCAGGTGATGGTGTGCAGGCCGTTCGATGCCTTGCATCTCCCGTCGTTTCAAGTGTCGCTCCACATCACTCTGTGATGTGTCCGATGTCCAAATGTCTTTCCATCTCCCCAACCTCTTCAACTTCCGTGACGTCACGGTGACCAGTCATGACGCAGGCATTTCATGCCGTCAGACTTTTGAGACTCTGTCTCACCCCCCACGGTTCAGGTTGTCGCAACGCGACCAATCAACACTCAGGAAAGTCGTACTGCCGGATTCATCGGAACTCCGTCCCGAGGAAAATCCCCCAGTGGGCAAAAACCACAAAATTTTCAGGAAAAAATCGTCGGGCCCTCAGTTGGCCTCGGGCTCAACTTTTAGGGTCAGAAATTCCCTCCCCCGTACTTCCAGCATAATTGCGAAATAAATTTCTCAATTATCCACACAAGTACTTCCCGGGGAGGAGAGATTTCTGTGACAGGCCACCTCGCCGACCTCGACTCCGCCACCGCCGGGTAGTGCTCACCGCACCCGGTACCCGCCGGGGGCACCGCCGGCGCCGCAGCTGGCGCCGCCGGCAACGGTGCCCCCGCTGCATCCCACACCGGCGCTACCAGCATCTTCCGAAGCCGTGCCCACCACGGCCCCGCGTCCTCCACCTGCATCTCGCGCGCCTCGCCTGCAGGCTCGGGCTCCTGATCGTCGCTCGCCATCGTCACATCCTCCGCGTGCCCTTCCTCCGGCTCCGCAACGATCTCCCCGTCTGGCGCCCCCCGCGCCCCCCCGCCACCTTCCGGCTCCCCCGGGGGCGTGGCCTCCCCCGGGCTCCACCGCGAGTCCCATCATCCCCGGGCGCCCGCCGGCGCCGTGCACTCGTGGCCCTCGTAGTGCACGTGGTTCTTGCTCTCGCACTTGACGCAGTGGTGAGAGAACCTGCAGGACTTCCTCCCACATCCCGCCTGTGAGTTGTGATCGAAACATGTGCTCTGCGATCGCTTGTCCTCACCTCGCCGCTTGCCGGGCTTGTCCGGCTTCACCACGCCTGCATCCGGCTGCTCCGGCTCCGGCACCCGCGGCTTCTTCGGGGAGCGGCTGCCGGCACCTCCCGTGCCCCCGCTGCCGCCACCGCCTCCACCACCTCCTCCGTAGCCCTTCTCCTTGATGCCCTTGTCCCGCTTGTACATCTCCCAATGGGCCGTGTACGACACCAGCTCAAAGGTAGTGGAGGCCTCCTTCTCCATGCGCACACAGAGATGGTCGTAGAACTTGCGCAAGTGGTCCCACGAGTAGTCGATCGACATGAGCCGCATCCACCGTCTAAACTGCAACAGCAGGTCCCGCGCCTCCTCGGGGGCCTTGCACACCAGCACCGTAAACGTCTCGTCCCACTCGTCGAAACTGCGGCAGTGCTTGGCCTTCGCCTCCAGCACGAGCCCCCTCTTCGCATCCAGCCGCCACTCCGCGCCCCCTTCCTCGAAGTCGCCTCCGGGACGCGACACCCGGATGTCCATCCCCTTGAGCGCCCCACCTGCGGGGAGAAAGGGCCTAGCAGGCACAGCGAACTCACCTGGCGGGCGCGTGATGTCCTTCACCGCTAGGCTGCCGTCCAGCGCTCGTCGCAACTCCTCGTCCGTCGCCGTGCGAAGCGACCCAAATCGCGCCTTCGCTGCCGCCCGCTTCTTCTCCTCGCTCTCGCTGTCCTCGCCGTCCGATCCGCTAGGCTGCCGCACCGCTCGCCTCTTCCTGCTCGCCGCGGCTGCTGCCGCCCACTCCTCATCGAACGCCGGCTGCTCGATCCCCCGCACACCTGCCAGTGCCCGCTGCATGTCCGCCAGTTCACGTAGCGCGAGGTCGATGTACGCATGCAGGTGCTTCGTGCGCACCTTCCTGCTCTCCGGGAGCTCCTCCAGCCCGCACTGCTCCTGCCTGCACGCGGGAAACCGGTCGTCCAGCAGCTCGAACTCCCATGGCTCCACTCACCTAGCCGGGTGCCGCCCGAAATCGTGCTTCACCCGCGCCAGCTCGGCTGCCTGGCGTGCCGCAGCCACTCTGATCTCCGTGATCACGCGCTCGCACTCCGTCCATGACCACCCTCGGCGCCGCCCTGCTGACGCTTGCGCCACATCTCGCAGTGACACGGGTGGATCACGCCCCGTACCGCCGCCTCCCTTGCCGATCGGGCCGCGCCCCGCCAGCACCGCCGCGACCGCTGCGTCCACCATGCGCTGCACCTCCTCCTCCGAGCGCAGCACGCCTCTGGGTGACGGCCCCGAAGATCCGGGGCTGCCGCTCCCGTTCGGAGAAGGCTGCGCACCTGGCTGCGTCTCCTGCTGCATGTCCTTCGCTGCCGTCGCCCGCGCCATGACCCTGCGTCGCTCCTTCGCCGCCACTCTGCGCAGCCGATCCCACCTGTCTTCGGGCTCCCCCAACGACCACTCACCGCGCACTACCCGCCGATCAGTCTCGAGGAGCCCCACCTCCACCAGATCGTCGGTGGGGCCCTCCAGGTCCCTCGGCATGTCTTCCACGATCGCTTCCTCCAGCCGCTGGAACTCGATCAGCATGTCCCTCCGTTCCTCTAGCACCACGTCCTTCGTCGTTGGCCTGGAAGGATGAGCCAGCACCAGCAGCCGCTCCACCGCTGCGACCCTGGTTTTGGTACACCAGACCGCTGCCGGCCGGTACTGATCCAGAGTCCTGTTCACCTCCGGTGACGACAACCTCCGGCTCCCGCCTTCTCCTCGTTGACCTCCCTTGTCTCCCAAGCTCCTCACGCAGGCCAAAAGTCGTACCTCTGCCGATCGGAAACCAGACGCTGTCCGAGTCTGTCTCCCAAACTTCCTCCGCGCAAATCGCACAAAGGTTGGTTTTCACAAACGCGCGCCCGTCTCTGCGGCGCAGTGGGTTCAGGATCGGCTCCCAAGTTTGCCACCTGGCGTGAGAAAATACCTCACTCTCCCAGCACACGAAGCATGGAAAAGTAGAATCCGCTTCCGGCACCTCCAGCTCGATCACCGGTACCCGTGCGTACGGAAAATGTAGCCTTCGTAAGGCTACATTTTCTTAGTAAAAATGTAGCCTTACGCACATTTTTGTATTTATAGATATACAGCTAATCAAAGAATATGACGTCGATCGAATCTGATTGATGAATATTGCACGCGATTGTATAATAATAATAATAATAATAATAATAAAATAAAAATAGTAATGAATAAAATAAATCGTATAACGTACGAGGAACGTATAATATTCCTCCTACGGAATATTATTATATATAATAATATATATAATAATTGTTATATATATATATATAATTATAATGATTATATATATAATATATACAATATTATATAATATATAATATTATATAATATATATAATATTAATATATCACGGGAATATTATTATATAATATATATAATATTAATATATCACGCGGGTCCCAGTACGGACAGTTGAACTTGCACTTGCAGGGCACTAAAACCGGATGCGACCAGTCCCTCCTGTCAGTACGATCCTCCAAAGACGCGCGCACTCCTGGAATGTCGGTCTGCGTTCCCGCGTCTTTCTCCGTGGGTTGTCCGTACGATCCTCTCGGCCCAGCTTTCAACTGTCCAGACATCCGCGTAGACAGAGCGAAAATATGTGATATTCGCTGCGCGATATCTAATAATTTTGCGAATACGTTTTCGCAATCAAAAAGAAAGGAAGAACAGAGATGGAGCGTTGCTCCTGAGGCTGAGATTCCGAAAAACTGCTTGACACCTCTTGAGAAAGTTGTTAACAACCAACTTCTCATGTCAAGCCCAGACGTGTCACGTGTCATCGATCACGGTGATCGATGACTCCCCCCGTCCCGATGCCACAGACAACGGTGTGGCATCGATCTGGCAGACGGGCCTGGCGACCCTACACTTGGGGTTCGCGTGCGTAGCTTCTGCAATAACCCAAATTATTATTTTCCAAATAATAATTGTCTAATCTCAGCGCCCTCCGCGCATCTCAGCGCCCTCCGCGCATCTCAGCGCCCTCCGCGCATCTCAGCGTCCTCCGCGCATCTCAGCGCTCAGTGTCCTCCGCGCATCTCAGCGTCC
>LGRX02021624.1:0-15680 GCA_001247695.2 Cymbomonas tetramitiformis
TCGAGCAAATCACTTGGACATATTGGAATTAGCCACGAATAAGTGAAAGATGCATCCATGATATAACGTAGGCCGCGAATGCTTAGAGAGACGCGCTTAGGTTGGTAGGCGGCTTGGTAAATGTTTACACATGCATATGTATGAGGGGCATAACGGTAAAGCATGGGGTATGATATTTTGGTCGGTTAACTTCAAAAAATCATGCATTTTGAGAAATGTGACCGTGGGGTATATATAAAGCGAAACAGCATCAAAAGCGTCCGTCCGTCCGTCACATCGGACGGATCGAGACCCCTCCGCCACCCCCGCGCGCACCCCCGAGGCACCCCCGCGCGATTTCGATTTAATCGCGATTCGCGTCGCATCGCGTCGCATCGTATCGCATCGCATCGCGTCGCGTCGTGTCGTATCGTATCGTATCGCGTAGCATCGCGTCGCATCGCATCGCAAATCGAACATCGTAAATCGAACATCGTAAATCGAACATCGTTTATCGTTCATCATTCATTTTCTGCATTCCCGCCGCACCTACCTTCATGAAACAATGCCGCATCGAACGTTATATATACACCGGTAATTTTGAAAGCACGCGTGGCCTATGGGAGCAGTGATGTACGCTCAGATTTCCGATCCATCGTTCAAACATCGAACATCGAAAATCGAACATCGAACATCAAATCATCGCGATTCGATCCGTTCGCGTCGTGATCGATTTGAGAATCAATCACGAGTAATCGCATTTTTTCATGTCTTCTTTCGCAAACTATAATCATCATTCATCTACAGTCAGACAATCGCCTGCATGGATGCATGGACGCACGGATGCACGGATGCACGGATGCATGGATGCATGGATGCATGGATGCATACATACCGCATGCATGCCGGTCTGATGCGAATCGTACATACATTATAGTTTTTCTTTATTTACGGAACGCGCAAGCAGCCAAATAAATTATTTACAGATCATTATTTTACAGATCGTCGCATGCAAGATGATTGCATAAAATTACGATCGTGCAGATACATAATGGTCGCGCATCATGAATGAACATCAACGTGGACTGGTCGTACAGCGATGAATGGCAGACATGTATTTATTACGATCACAATTTCAATACTATCAGGTACAAGTTTATGAATATAATTATGACTGATGGCGATTAGGGCTGTTCCATTTATTGTCCTATGGGGGGTGGAAGGCATTGGACATTTGTCTGGGGGGAGGGGGTCGATATGTTCTTCCGTCCTCGGGGTGGGAGGGTCGACATCCACCGCCGTCCGCGGGGGCTTACGAGGCACCCTGCGGACAAGCTACAAGTAGAGCCTTAAGCTGTCCGGAGGGTCGAGAGAATCCGGACACATGTATAAACCACGTTGACGATCGACACTCAGACTCACGCAATGCAGAAACTCTGATGATACAAAAAGTTTCCACCCAGACTACCAGACAAACGTTAACGGAACACTCCAAGACGACACAATTGCAATAAAGTTAGCATGGCTCCTCCTTTGACCGTGGAAACGCTATTAGGTGACGGTATTTTGCGTCAGCACCTCACTGATTTCATGAGAGAAGGTTTCTCAATTGACGTCCTGAAGGAACAAATCCCTGACGATGATCTAGTAGAGCTTGGTCTCACTACCGCGTCTATATCTATAGCTGGTGTTCGCTTGCGTACTTGGAGTCTAGCCACACTTGGTGAAGAACGCTTTCAAGAGAATCTGAATGATATGCCGTCACTTGATATATTAGGGGAAACAGTGATGAACACTTCCAACGCAATCAAGTCAAGCAAGGAAGAACTTAGAGCTATATGTTCCACCATGGCGACGCGGCGGGTTTTCCTTAACGCTGGGCAAGCGGAACTTGCCAAGCAGCTTGCTACCGAGGCTTGACGCGAGTGCCTCATCAAATTGCGTGTTCCCCATAGTGAGCCCGTTCTTGTTTTTTATTGGTAACCCAATTGCACTGTGCTTTCATCAAACAACGCAGTCGGCATTTTTCTTCGATATAGAAAATGAAATGAAGTCTGCATAATTTGCATGTCCGGAGGGGGGATGGGGGGCTCCGGTGATCATGTCCTCAGGGTGGGAGGGGTCGATATGCATGGTTGTCCTCAGGGGGGGAGGGGGTTCAAGCAACGTGCCTTCCACCCCCCCCCATAGGATAATAAATGGAACAGCCCTTATCACGCACGAAATACTTTTTGGGGTGCATGGCATCATCGCGAATATATATGCGGTATACACATCGCTGCGCAGGCAATGAAAAAAAGAAAGTTGTTGCTTTCAACGACGGATCATTGTTTTCGCGGCGGAAGCGCTGCGCGAAATTTTCGAAAATTAGGGTTTACGAAAAATATGTGTATGCATGTATCTAAAATATTTGCATGCATATGCACATATACGACACGCGCATGCATATATGATCCGATGCAATGATGAATAACTTGCAACTTGCGGGAATGTTTACAGGACGATCATCATTAGCATCAAGCGAGATGTGCATGAAAGAGATCGCGCGAAGGACTGGCGGTGGAGCACATACGATCGATTCACCGGATCGCGCAGAGATCGCACCACAAACGATCGAGTCGCAAATAAATCGCATCGCAAGCCGTAATAAGCGGAAAACGGAGCGGCGTGAGGCGGATCCGGAAGGATCGAAGGAGACGGACCGTCGATCGAAGACGAGACAGCGTGCGGCGGATCCGGAAGGCTCGAAGGAGACGGACTGTCGATCGAAGACGAGGCAGCGTGAGGCGGATCCGGAAGGCTCGAAGAGAGTGTGTGGAAGTCCCCGACTACACAGAGGTATCGGGCAGGCAGCCCAATATTTGTGTGGGTCCTTCCTTTAGGAACGTTTTTTGTATTGTGACGGGCCATGGTCATTCCAAGCGGGGAGACAGCTTTCTTGATCCGATCCTTAGCCAAACACCGTGAAACGCAAGTGGGGTTGAATGGCGGTGTTAAGCGGCAGTTAAAGGTTGGATGCCTTTACAGAGGGTTGTCTACTTTGGAGGAATGCCCGTCACCCGCACATGTACGCTTAGTAAACAATAATTATAGGTGGAGGGGATGGGGGGCATGCACGACTTGCTGCAAGTGTCGTCCCTTGAATTGAAAGTTCAGCCCTGAAGAAAAAGTTCGGGCCCTGAAAAATAAGTTCAGGCCCTGAAAAGAAAGTTCAGGCCCTGAAAAAAACGTTCAGCCCTGAAGAAAAGTTCAGGGCTTGGAATAGAGTAAAAGTTCAGGCCCTTAAGTAAAAGTTCAAGGCAGAAGTGGCTACATGAGAATATAATGGTAAACTTTATACAAAAACGAAGAGTGAATAAAAAGTTCGACCCTTGAAGAAAAAGTTCAAGCCCTTTGTTATGAGTGCAACTCCAAAAATTCAGGGGTTTAACTTTTGTACAAAACATTTATAAACGATGAAATTTTCTCTTGGGTGTATAAAAATGAAAGTTCAGCCCTGAACTATTTCTTCAGGCCCTACAAAGAAAGTTCAGGCCCTGAACTTTTCATCGTAAGTAGCCCCCCATATGCCGGATGTACTCCGGTGGGAGCCGCTGTGGCTTTCGGTGGTGTCGTTAGCATCGGCGCACACACGACGGTTCCACCGGTCGGTGGTGCTAATTCAATTGTCCATTTTACATCTCTGGACTGTACTTTGATTTCTACAACGTCTTCAATCGACATCTAGACTTTGGGCTGTGGGTCTGAAGAGACAAGTCGCGGTTGAAAACTGAATGGCGCAGGCAGCAACGAACGGTAAAATTGTCAAGCTGTCGCGATTCTGGTCATTGTGCCTGGGCTGCCTCGGGTCGTGGACTGTTGGTGTACGTAGTTTATGGTCCTCATTCCGCGCCGTTGAAGCTGGCATAAGAAATCGAACATGTATATGCTTGAGTGTACTTTTCCTTGTTGATAATTATACATTTTTGACCATTTAGATATAACAAACACAATATTTTAACCGTAGATCCGACATATCGTCATCACAATCCTTTTAATGGTCGTAATTAGCAAGATATGAGGTATATGATATCTTCCAATCAAATATCAGGAAACGTAATCAGAAAACAACAACCCGGATGTCTGATTGGATTTCCAAGCACGATGACCGATCGGTTACAGACATCGCGATATTCGGAGTGTTCGTGTTCGATGCCGAAGTCTTTCGGCTCAGTTCGGGTGATGCCGTTGGACGATACTCTTGATATAAATCGCATCGTTCCGGCCAGGGAAAATATTTTTTCTCCGATCTAAGGCCAGGAGTCGATCGATAGCTCGCGGTGAGCGCTATAATTCATATTGCTTGCTTTTTTGACGCTGGTCCAGTATAATTGTTAGGGCGAATTTCGAGATTCGTTGGCACTTATACGGGTCCAAATCGAAAAAAGTAAGCAATAGCAACGCGATGCCGCGCCGCGGGCTATCGATCCCCGGGTCAAATTTGCCAAAATATAATTTTCTTGGCCCAAACGAAATGTACATAATCGCATATAAAGGCTCTAGGCTGTCGAATAGGGTATTCCCCAGATTTATCGATTTTTTTGCGAAAAATGGGTAGCCGTGATAAATCGATAAATTTCGCGAAAAATAGGGGGTCTGTGCGCGAAATTTCGATTCCAGACATCCGGTCGCAAACTCGCAATCCATCGATAAATTTCGCGAAAATTGTGCGCGAAATTTTGCGATTCCCGGCCGAGTACGTCGCCAAATACCTTTGGCTTTGGAATCTGGAGAGAGACAGTATTTTAACCTAACGTTCGACAATTCGTTCAGTTTTACAGTCCGTCGGTGACAATTGTGACTTTAAATGGCTGGAGGGTGGGCTTCAGAACACGCTAATTCTTATGGGGACGATTGGGATCGACCCGACAGTGACAGTGACGACGGTGACGATGCCGAATAGGAACTGAAACTCGCCGTGTTGGAACGCCGAGCGCAGGATAAACAAAGCCAACCTGTTGTCAACCCGTTCGGCCGGTTTAAGCGCATTCGAGAAGGTCAAGCGGGGCCTGCTCTGGCAGTTCACGAGCGCGATAGAAAGGTCCCTAAAAACCGCCCTCAGGAAAGAAGACAGGTGGTGGTGGTCACCGTGCGCGCCCACACTTGTCTGTGCATGGGCATACGCTTCGTGATGAGGCCATACAGGTCATAATATGTAATCATTCAGTAACTCGTCCATAAATAAATTGTATTCAGCTAGAGAATAACTACCTTGCTCCTTGCACCATACAGGCCTTTATTAAAACCGATAAATATGCACGAAAAATAGGTGCCGATCTGCACATCCTACAAATGTTGTTATTATGCCCACTTTACCAGATTTATCGATAATTTATCGATAAATTTCCGATAAAAATAGGTGAAAGTGTGATAAATGTGCGAAATAAATATAGGCGATTTTGAAATAAATTTGGGGAATTTATTACTGTCGAATCGTGGTGACTGTATAAATAAAGCGCCATCGTCACGGAAAAAAAACTCCCAGTGTAAACGTGTGTACAGTTTCCGATCGATCTCCATATTTAAGAAGGTCACCAGCTTCAACGGCGCGGACTGAGGACCATGCGTAGGTAGCGTCGGGGACGTGCTTGGGGTCCTGATGGTGCGTAGCTGTGGGCGCGTGCTGGTGGAGGCAAGGAGGATTCTAAGTATTTGGTGAGGTCGGATATCTCAGTTACGAGCTATTCTTCCAGAAGAAAAACATAAACAGCACTCTCTAACTGGAAACTCACGGGGGTTCGTATGCCGTCCCTACAAAATAAGGAAAGTTCCAACTTAGGCTTGGACACCATTGTTCCAAACGCCCGGAACCATAGTGAAAATTTGACACAAACTTTCGAGCCTTTGGAATAGCCCTGGAATTTCAAGTGAAGCTTTTTGGGGTTTGTCGGCTTGGTCCCATGGAGTTCCAATCCGACGTTTCAAAGGCTTGGATCACTTTCTTTTGTCCTATAGGATTCCAAGCCGTCGGAATGGTGTTGTGTGATATCACATACATGAGTGAAGTCGGAGGTCTAGTAGGGGTCCAGGCCGTTGGACATCGTATTCCAGAATTCCACATATTCCAAGCCGTCGGAACATTTTAGTATGAAGTCTTAAGAGTATTCAGAGTCTAAACCCGGAAGTCCAAAGGCTTGGAACTTTCACAGTTTTCTTCCGAGGGCTTGGAACCCGCTCCATCCCCAGTCCCTACGCAGTATGGACTCAAGCTCGAATGTTCCAAGCCCTTGGAAGCTCCAAATATGTGAGGTCCGAAGTCTCAAACCGGGGGCCCAAGGGCTTGGAGCCCTCCCCATCTTCAGTCCCTGCGCAGCAGGGGCGCCACTTCAAATGTTCCAGCCTTTGGAACCATCCAGAAGGTTCTCACAGTGTGTCTTAGTCTCTCCCATCACGGCCGTGGGCTCAAAGGTTCCAAGCCTTTGGAACCATCCAGAAGTTTCTCACAGTCTTAGTCTCTCCGATCACGGCCGTGGGCTCAAAGGTTCCAAGCCTCTGGATCCCCTGGAGTCCAAGCCTGGTCGGCTCGAAGACCGTAGAGCTCCTGGAGTCCAAGCCCCTGGAGTGCAAGCCTTGTCCAGACGGGGTCCGAGCCGTTAGAACTTCGGTTCAGACGGGGTCCGAGCCGTTGGAACCGCGTGTCCGGCGGGCGTCCAATGCGTGGGAATCGTCCCTAGAATTACCCTTATTAGTATTAGCCTCTACCCATCACGGCCGTGGGTTCAAAGGTTCCATGAAGCCTCTGGACCCCCTGGAATCCAAGCCTTGTCGGCTTGAAGCCCGTACAGCTCCTGGAGTCCAAGCCACTGGGGTCCCAGCCGCGTCCAGTCGAAGTCCGAGCCGTTGGAAGCCGTTGGAACAACCATACACGTTCTTTCGAATTCAAGCAAGGTCAAAGCCTTTTGGAATCTCTGTACGACACAGTATCTGTATTACACAAATTATATACACTTCACAATATTGATGCGGGTGATTCAGCAAGGATGGTGCTTGAGGGGACGCCTCAGCCTCCCACGATTCAGTCGGACGCCAACAACCTAGCGTGTTACGCGTGGCCGTACATCGTGGTGTTCCCGAACGGAGACCTGAGGCGTTGGGAGCGGACGTGGACGAAAGGTTGGGTGTTGGTTGACGCCACGAAGTTCAAGGAGTTCGTGGCGCCGTTCGATCTGGACGATGGATATCACAGGGGCGATCGTGTGCGTCAAGTGAGCCCAGATCGTGGCAGTGTGTCTCCGTATCGTGGGATACCCTACTATCCGGGATGGAGGGCACTGAGTCCCGACTTCGATGACATCAGGTATGAGGTGGACCGTACGACCCGAACGGTCGAGACCCAGACCGAGGTGTACGACTGTGATGTGACCCTGACCTCTGTCGTGGAGAAGACTCCGTCACCGCCCTCATCAGTGGCTGTTATGGAGAACACTGGCCACGTGGATCCGCAGGATATCGAGTCCGTTCCCGATAGTCCGATATCTCCCCACTATGATCCAGAGTCTCCGACGAGCTCCGACTTTCGGGAATGGGAAAGGAAGGAGTCCGGGGGTGTTACAGGCGCCTCGGAGCCGACAGAGCTGTAGGAGGTTGAGAAAACGCCACCTATCTCTGAAGACTCCTCCGAGGAGGATGAAGAATCTGGGTTTCATAGGAAAAGATCTAAGCTAAACTGATGAATAGGTGTTCGATGCTGTAGCAGATTGTGATAAGCGCCTGTAGAGTCCTATTGGACAAAACTAGTGTCATTCAATCTGTACGGTTCTAGGAACTTGAGCGCCTGTCCATAGCCGATTAGAGAATGACGAATCTAGGTAGATGAGGAATTCGATCAGTCGGGAAAGAACTTTCGAAACGATTGTGGTCAAGCTCAGCCAGACTAGAGGTCGGCAGCTTATTTTGGAATTGACTTGCAAGGACTTGCTGTCCGTATTCGTCAACTTTGGTGTTATCTTTCCTGTCCTAAAGATACTTTAATACTACCTAACTAAGTGCAATTAGAGGGAGTACGATATCGTGTCTGATGGCTGCCTTGAACATCCGGTCCACAACTGACCACAACTCGGGCGGGGGGCATAGTGCCCTGCCTGTTGACAATGCTCATATATAGTGGCGGTGTTGTCTGCCCGCAACATCAGCACCCGTGAGCCCTCCAACTGGGCCCCCAGAAGCTCCCCTGCCGAAGCAGCCGTACTAGCCTGCCGGTAGTTGGAGCTCTTCAAGGGGCGCACTCGTTCGGGGGAAAGGTGAGGATGTGCATCAAGTCTCGATAGACCACTCCACCTTGCCATCCCGAAACATCCATCGTAGGCGCCGGCACCCCCTCCGGAGCGCTCCAGTGTTCTGTGAGATAATCTCGGTCCCCAGAGGGCTGCCTCGTCCACCATCAGGAGATGAATGGGCCATCCTCGAGATAGTAACGGCTAGTAGGTCGAGACCGAAGGGCCATACCGAACTGCCCAAAGCATCTCGAGCCTCCCGGTCCATCTCCACTGTGACACGGTCCTCCCACTGGGCTGCCGCATGGTAGGTGGCAACTGCATGCTGGGTCGGTGAAGTGGTCACGGTCCCGGTAGAGGGGAGTCAAAATATTCTGGCCGCCACGAATCAAAGGGGCCAGGAACTGGAACTCCCAACGACAGCGGCCAGCTCCCGACGAGGTACCGGGGTGCCCAGAGGGTACTGTTGCTATAAGGCCTCGGTCGGAGCAATGTACTTCTGGACTCGTGCCTTGGAGGCGCCGACCTGCTGGTTGACAGAGTCGATCTCACGATCGACCAATGAAGTCCTTCACTGTGGAGGGCCACTGAGTCTTGTGGACCGATACACGGATCCCAGCAGCTTCGAGCTGGGCAGTCTCCGCCTGGGTCCAAGCTCAAGTCAGAGTCAGCCACAGAGTGCCCGTCGTCCACGAAGATTCCCGTGCACTGGGACCTCCCGTCCAGGTGTACGGTACCGTTGAGCATCCGTATTCTTGAAGACCTGGGCCATCTCAGCCTGGTGCTTCGGAGCATCACAGAAACCGAACATGTCGTAACGGGCTCGATAGAACTCCTTCGACACCAGTGTCATCACTCCCATATAATCACAACGGGGTTGATAACGAGGATTGTTCCAGAAGGCATCACCGAGGTCCCACCCGTGCTTCCAGCAGGCGGGCCTCTGATGCTTAAGGATGTCTTTTAGGTAGTCTTAGTCGGCAGAGGCTGGATCCAGAGACTCGTTGGCACGAGAGGCACGGGCATTCCAGACGTTCCGGAACTTGTCCTTCTCGGGCTAGTAGATGGAACCGAGGGGAGTGACACTCCACGGCTCGTAGTGAAGGGGTCCTTCAAGCACCCCTTTGCCCAGCACCGATCGGAGAAGGTCTGCTTCTGACCGGTCGGCATACTCGCAGCAGCTCGGGTGGCTGCCCCGTCGGTACCGAGGGGGTTTCTGGACGAACTCCATTCGGTGACCCTCACGGCAACCTCGTTCGAGAGACTCTTCTCCTGGTCGAAACCATTCAAAGAGCTGCTCGATGTAACGGACACCAGGTGCAAAGAGGCCGACCGCAATGTCCCGGAAGGTTATCTGTCGGCGGGCATGGTCTCAACGGCTCTCGTCACTAGAGAACTTCCGTGGGGGTACTTTGAGTACCAGAAGACGGTGTCGGCCATCGGTGGTATAGACTACCAGAAAGCTCTTACGATCACCGCGGACACGTAGACGTTGCTACGAAAGGCGGTCTTTGAAGTGCTGGGCAGCAGCTGAGAGGGGTAGTCCACGGTAGAGTGTGGGCCCCAGCTCCATAAGCTGTGCCTTAAAGGCCTAATCACTGTCTGTGTACGGGTCAAACTCCCCCGAAGACGTCGGAGTGGGGCAGCCGTCCGGGTACCAGTAGTGCAACTCACGTAGAATGAGTTGTAGAAGAGAGTGTCGATGGTCGGGCTATACAACCGGTTCAGGGCATGGAGCCGGAGGCTCAACAACCGAGTCAGATGAATGCTTGTCAACAACATCGTCGAGCAGCACATCCTTCCAAGCAGATGGCTGGGGCAAACCTCAGCACGAGGAAGCCCCACAGAGCCCACCGGGTGGAAGGTCCTGGTCGGTGTAGTAAAACTATCTGAAGTGGACTGCTTGCCGGACCATCAGAGGCTCTCGCTGAACTCGCAGGCGGTACCAAGGGGACCGGTGAAGACGTGCTTCTTCACACAGCGCTTCTTCGTGCCGTTCCCCAGGGTCTTCACCTTGTTGCAGGGTTTGGGGATCCTTCGGCACGGTGTGCTTATAGAACTCCACACCGTACAGGCGGTCCCCTCCGCAAAGGAGAAAACTGTGAGGGTCAGGAGGACGAGTACGAGTGAACGGAGGAGTCGAGCTTGCCGATGTGCAAACAACCACCGGCTGAATGCGCACTGACAGGGTCGATACCGTACCACCACCGCCGAGGCTCAACGTGGGGTAACCCTGCTGCAGCTCAATGGGGATAGTGACGTTCACCCGACTGAGGAGGCGCTGGAGAGCAAGGTGGGGGAAGTAGTCAATGACGTACTGCCGCACGTTGTCTCGACGGGCAGACCCCCAAGAGACGGCTGCTCCAAGACGAAGGAGATCACGGTCCTCGCGGAACGTTTCAGAGTAGGCCTGATTGGCCCAACGAGTCGAGATGTACTCAGTCGTGAGGAGGAGGTAGGCTGCCTCGAACCGTAGAATCGGCCACTCCGACCGCATGCATTCCACGGTCTCGAGCATGAACTCGAGCCGTGTAATAACACTGATGGCGGACCGGAGGAGTAGGTAGTAGTGCGGGTGGTCCTGTGTGTAGGGGCCCACTACGCTGCCCCTGATGACGGTGTACTCCTCAATGAGTTTGCGGCACCAGGTAGTGAACGTCTCGGATGAAGGGAACTCGGGACGGCGTTCTTCACACGAATGGATGTCCCGTCCTGGGCGAGGTCCGCCATAGACTGCCGTAGGGGCGTATGCTCAAACTCCGAGCTTTCACCCAGAGTGTTCACGAACACGATACGCATCATCTGCTTCTTGCAGTGTGTGGCGGTGCTGTTGCCCGAGTAGTTCACATACCGCTCCCAGCCGACGAGGGAGGGACTGAACGGGTCGGTGACCGAGATATCATCGATAGCGCCCGTCACGTAACTCGAGATGTCGGGACGCGGGGTTGACAAGCTCACGAGGTAATCAAGTCCAGGGTTACCTTGGCGCGCAGACGGCGTTCGCACCGCTCTCGTTACCTCAGCTGCAAAGAGGTCGCGGAGCTCCTGACTCTCCACCTCGCGAACGCCGTGCCCAAATACGCCAGCGGGGTCAATGGGAGCCGCTGGGTGTGACAAGGGGACGCCCCAGCGGCAGCGGATCCAACAGGGTGTGGTGGCTGAGGAAGCTGAAAGCGGAGCGGGTTAGCGGCGCGAGCTGTGGGCTGCGAGGGCTGCATGTGCGGCGGAATGGACTTCCCAGGGGCCGCATGGACCTCCTGGGGCTGGTGGACAGCCAAGGAGGCGAAATGTGCAGGGAGGCTCCTCAAAGGGCTGGGAGCCTGGTCGTGCGGGGCTTCCGAATCGCCCGCCTCACTGGTTGTACGACTCGACGATGGGCGAGTGGGCTTGCGCACAGTCAGTGGTCAGGAGGGCAGCCCGCATGGTCTTCTTGCGTTCTGCTTCTGGGTGTAGAATGCGTGGCGGGGTCGCGATAGCGGCTTGCTCATCCTCCTCGTCCTCCTCTGCTGTGCCTTCGTAGTCGTCGGCGAACGCAATACACGTGGGGTTCTCCGCCAGCTGAGAATAATTGAAGTCCTTAGCCACGTTAGCCACGCGGTTCAGATAGTGCTCTCCTTCAGCAGTGCGGTGCGTTGGCAAAATCGCCAACCAGTCGAGACGGGACGGCGACCTGAGGCCTGATCCATAGCTCTGAGCCACGTGACTACAAGCTGTGGCGACGCAATGCGACACTCGGAGCAAAGAGTGTGGGTGCGTTCGCCAGGTAAAACCACGCACCTCCCTTCGTAAAAAAGCTTGTTGAGGCAGGAGATGTGGGTGCTGTACTGGCACCCTCTGCCGCGGCTTTACGTTATTTTCTCGGCGGAGCAACCCGTGATCTGCATGTAGGGGAGGGTGCACGCGAAGCTGCAGACATTAGTGCGCGGGCGGTCGCCAATGTTGTTGTGGATGAGGTGAAAAGAAATGCAGTTTCGCGCGCAAGAGTTCTGACCACAGGAGTCGAATACTGAAGACGTAGTTTTTTTTTCTTCCCCTCGACGCCTCTGTGCACGATGTGGCACCACAAAACGAGTTGGCTTCTTTGCCTAAGCAAGAATCGTCGGTAAGCTGTAAGAATTCACGTTGCGCTGAGCCCCCAAAAAACTGCGAGAACTTCCTCTACGATCGAGATGAGGGAAGGCGCCTGTTTCTCTAAACGTGGTCAAACCTCAGGGTCATGAAAAAAAAACTAGTAGCGTGCCAAGGTTCCAATAACGAAGCTGGTACTACTTCAGGGCGTTTTTCGTAACGACGGATATCTGATAAATTAAGCAGCGCTTCCTTAACAATGCCCATCATATTCTGACCAAGAGGCGGGGAAAGTGTAATCTCGGCGAGCGCAGCCTCCAGTAAAGCGGCGTCTACCTGGGCGTCTGCGTTGAAAATGGAGGTGGCGGATGGTGATAACATAATTATTGTGGCAAAGTCACAAGCCGAAATGAATACTTTCAAAAATTGATCAAACTGTAAGGCTTTCTGAGAGGTCAAAAGGTCACGGACTCGTAAGAAAGTCACGTGAGTCTACACATGATTCTGTTTTTTTGTCTTTAAGTAATAGCAATTCCGTTAACTGTCGAATTTCGATTTCTAAAAAATCTCTCTCCTCACTGTAGCCCAAACTGTCAAAATGTCGATCTACGATCCCCGTTCAGTCTAACTGTCGATCGTCGATCTCTCTGTTCTCGCTCTCTCAGTCTCAACCATCAAAAACTAAAAATTCTTCCGACTTTTCCCCACTGCGTTAACCAGGGAGGAACCAGCTCCAGGCACACGGCAGTGCGCTGGCGGTGCAGATGCAGAGGGGCTTGGGTGGTTCAGCGAGGCTTAGGGGGTCCCATTCTTCATTAGCGAGCTCCAGAGAATCCGGATAAGTGTCCCGAAGTGTGTGCTGAATCCTTCGATCCCCGGCGTGGGTACATAGTGCAGTCTTCTGTGGCTACGGGATGCCAAAGGAGTCGCAAGGATAAGCATATACACAGCACGCGTTTCTATTTCACACATACACAAATATATTGTTTCAATCTAATGTGGCATACAATCTAGGGTTCAACATATCCCGGTTTCGTTCTCCTCGATTTTGCATTGAATTTAGCATGCTGTACACATTATGCTATCTCTTGTCTAAATGATTTTATATCATGCCTATCCCAGCGACATCATACTCTATCTCGTCGTCTCCGACTCGGTCATCTACCAACGTGTACATTGTAGGCAATTCTGACTTCATATAGCCCTCATACCACATGCCGAGTGATGCCTCTGTGGCTCGACTGCCCTCGAAAACATCTTCCATGAGCGATTTGATCCAGATCTTAATCGTCATGCTTTTCAGAACTTGCAGAAAGAGATTATCAAACAATAAAGTTACAACCCACGCCTATCAGATGACAGCAGCCCATCCCCGGCGACCGTGTTAACCGGATTTGAACGAATGTGTTAGCTTGTGTGCAGATTTCTGCTCAATTTGCAAACTTCCACTGCAGTTTGATCGCGACTGCAATGCCAACATAACATCCAAATGCATGCCACACCATAAAGCAGTGGCATAACCAATCATGCCATCAGGATAAGGCGTCACATATAGAACCTGCATCTATGCATGGTGACCCTGAAAATGATACCTTGCGAAATGGAAGAAAATTGCAACACGCACCCATGGGCCACTCGACAGTCCACAGCCATCGCAGACATACCTTTAATATCGTTCTTTCCGTTGCCGCACCCATCAAATCCCGGACCAATGTTGCATACACAATGAGAATATAGATGATCACTGCCCAGCATAACATGATCAAGTACACGCTGAAGGCCACCAGAATGCTGTCCATCTCATGCCGTTGATGCACGACAGGTGCTGTTGGGTCCTGCAACACATAAGCAGTCACACACACGCCTCCTTGGTAACTGCAAAGTGTGTCCTCGATCAATTTTGGGTTGACCCCCCCTCCCAGGAGATCGACTGACACTCCCGTGCAGGGTGAAAGGGGAAGTGGCTCCGAGTAAATGGCACTTACAAGCTGCCTCGCTTCAGTGTGAACTCTCAGCATGATCTGAACTTCTTCAAAAACAACCTCAGGCGGCCGCCGTCGCACCCTGCATGCCCCACACATGCAGACTTAGCACCCTAGCTCATGCTCGTCAGCAGCCTATACCCATGCAAATATGCAGATGCCATGGAAAGTTGTAGATGCTCGGGATTGTCAAGACAAATACGGTGACAACCTAAATTGTATGCAGGGTCTCAGATAAAGGGATGCCCCCCGGTGGCTTCATAGTCGATGAATGGATGGAATCTGTTGGTCGATGAGTGCAAATCAATGGACAGAAAATGGAAGATGCACGAAAGCCAAAAGCGGGCACCTAGGCGCTCCCTGCTGCAGAGATCAAAAGAGGCGTTCACCCCACCCTGCCTCTCCTTGCAAAAAACTAGACGAGTCTGCCTCGTTCCTCAAGAGGTAGTACCCACCAATAAGGCACCACAGTGACAGCCACATCCCATCACCCACATCCACCCAATCCCAATGGCCGTTCCCGTTCACAACGAGGCACCAGTGCCTCATACTACGGTACTTACTGTGTGAAGCTTCCAACCTGAACGTTGACAATGTGTGTTGACAATGCCTGCCGAGGTATGATATGCTTGGAGCTGTCAATAGCTGACACGAGTATAGCTTCGTTGAATTTGATTGGGCAACTCGGAATATGGGAGTTGAAAGGACAGGTGACCGGAGGCTGTGACCATTAATGACGTAATGCACCATTATGCTGGCTGCCAGTCTCAATCAAACATACAAGGTCATCACCAAGCGCCAACGGGAAAGTAATATTCATTATGCGATGTGTTGCGTTTGTACGCCAGCTCATCAAAATCATCTGAACGACCATTTTATGGAAATCGAATCTGCTTGCAATATGCATTCTCGCGTGTTGAAGATACTCTCAGAACGATTATACCATTATATTATCATTAAGATGCGAGAATGCATATTGCAAGCAGATTCGATTTCCATAAAATGGTCGTTCAGATGATTTTGATGAGCTGGCGTACAAACGCAACACATCGCATAATGCATATTACTTTCCCGTTGGCGCTTGGTGATGACATTGTATGTGTGATTGAGACTGGCAGCCAGCATAATGGCGCATTACGCCATTATTGGTCACAGCCTCCGGTCACCTGTCCTTTCAACTCCCATCTTCCGAGTTGCCCAATCAAATTCAACGAAGCTCTACTCGTGCCACCAGTTTGACTATTGACAGCGACAAGCATATCATACCTCAGGCCTCATTCAGTTCAGCTTATTTCGCGAGTAGCACATATTGTCAACGTTCAAGGTGGAAGACTCACACAATACCGCAACAGGTGACCCAGCCATGAGGTACGAGACACAATGGAAAGCCAGCCATGAG
>LGRX02021626.1:0-21865 GCA_001247695.2 Cymbomonas tetramitiformis
CGAGAAAAGTTTATGCACGTTTGACGTCAGCTTATTATAAATCGAGGACAAAACCGCCCAAGCATTTCTCGTACGTCGATGGATCTGGGATCGGATCCGACATACGAGAAATGTTCATGCACGTGTCACGTCAGCTCAGTATGAATCGAGGACAAAACCGCCCAAGCATTTCGTGGAAGTAAGTATGTGAAAATGCTTGCTGAGAAAGACAAACTTGTATATATTACTATGGATATGCATACGCGATATGTCTTGGAATCGGAGCAAACGGTGTAGGAGGGCGCGAATATGGGTGGCAGCACGAAACGGCGCCCCAATCCCACAAGCTTTAACGGTATGAATATCTACACCCCGAAACGTGTGTACAAAAGACATGTGATTGTGCTGCTGTGAGACTTCGCGTCAAGGAAGGGTTTACGTGTGTCTTACTAGATTGTTTGGTGACAGGGACGCATATCGGGGAAGGGTTATTGAACGTCACGCTCGTGCGGGATCAACGATCGTGGCTATTTGGGGTGTTATGTACGACTCTCCACATTACGCTGCTTGCAGTGAGCGTTTTTTGGCGTTGTGTGGCTCCGACGCTGCCTACAATCCGGGACCGAATTGGGATATTCCTCCCGTTCTTATAGACTTGTTACCCCTTCTCGTAGAGGTTGGAGATTCCGCTCGCATTATACCTCTTGGAGTGTGGCCCCTGAAAGATGATGATATGGATACGCTTGAGACGTTGGTGGGGAAGATAGATTTGTTGTGCGAGGCCTGGACATCAGCAAAAGGACAAGGTGATGTTAATCACGCTCACTCAGAGGAGGTTTGTGACGATGTGGAAATGTCAGACGAGTTGGAAGGTGGGCATGAGGAAACTTACGAACGTCCTAGAGGTCAATTGCCGCAAGTAAGTGACGGTTTTGAGGAGTTGACGCGCGGGAATAAGGGTTGGTGGGTCGAGAAGATGCGAACGGCATTTGGGAGAAGCCCTCACCGCATTGCGGGTGCGGTGAGGGCGTATATCGAGTCCCTTCCGGCGGGCTTGAGTTCGAAGGTGCACAAGGAGTGCAATGCGGCATTGGTGTCGTTAGGTGACCGGCGCGAGGAGACAGGGAAGAATTGTGTTGTGGCGAATTTGAGGGACGCGTTATCACGCTTAGCACGACGAAACACACGTGCGAACGTTAATCTAACGAGGGGGATAGCGGCTGCGGCATTTGGGAGCAACTTGGCCGAGGATAACTTGGTGCGTACGGCTTGCACGATGCTTGGTGTGCATCAACGCGTTGGAACGCTTGGGGTGGTCGGAAATTCAAACTTGAGGGAGGGGGCACACATGGGAACTGAGGAGAGAGGGCGTCGTGGCCTTTGGGAGGGCGTGATGCTTGCGGAACGGAGATTGTCTGCCCGATGCTTGACAATGGCGACTTGTGCTCTTATTAGAGCTTTTTGGTTGCACCCGGACAACACTCGAGTTAGTCCTTGCAAAAAGGACGTCGTGTTGGCACGTGACCCCAACACCGGTGCTTTGAGAACACCGAGGGAGTTCGTGAGCAAACATTGGTTGGAAGCCTCTCAACTAGTAATATATAGGAGGTTTCAAGCCAAGTACCCCGCTCTCAAGATTGGGCAACGTTCCTTTGAGAAGCAAGGGGTGTGCAAGCCGCACAATGTTGTGCGGCTGCGAAGGAAGGACAACATATCTTGTTGTTGTAGGTACCACGAAGACATGAGAATGGTCCTTGAGGGCTTTGACAAGGCCCGAGAGGCGGTGCATTCACCATGTGCGTGCACTTCGGCGACATGCTGCCCACGGGTTCGAAGGACACCTGAGCATAGGCGAAAGGCGGTGGGGAACACGGGAATGGTTTGCACTATTGCAAATGCGGGGAGGTCGACATCAACTTTCGCCGAGAGCTTGTTGTGTCCGCGGGTGGGGGATAAGCATGCCATGGAGTGCTTGAGAGGGAGGTGCGAGAAGTGTGGCGGCTTGGCCAACTTCAAAGTGTGAGACAGTGAGGTGCAGCATGAGGCGCAAGTGCCGTGGTCTTGTTACGAGACTTGCGGCACAGGACAGATGGACGAGGATGGTAAGGAGATTCGGCGACTGCAGTTTGTGCAGAAGAAGACGAAGCTGGCCGCCTTGATCGCCAAGTTGCAGTCGCTGTTGCTGGGGCACGAGCCGGGGGCTTCGCCAAACTGTCAGTGCAAGGGGAACTTCTTAGTGAATAGCGCGACCGCAGGGCAACCGGAGGCATGGGCGTGGAAGAAGTTGGAAGGCTGCGGGGATTGCGCGTTTCTGCGGCCATATGCATATCACACTTTCATGGCATTACACCAGCAGCGGCAGTTTCAGACGTGCATCAGGGATTTGCCACTGGGACATGCGGTGTTCTTGTTTGACTTCTCGGAGAATCATTCATTGAACATTCCTCGAGAAGTGCAAAGTCTGCATTGGGTGGTGAAGCAGGCGACCATATTAGTCTGCGTGGTGTGGAGACATGCGTGTATGGCCGTGGATGGGGTGGAATCAACCGCGGAGAACCCAGTGCTGGTGAAGGATTACGTGTACTTGTTGAGCGATGACCGGAAGCACGATCACCGCTTCATTCAGTACATGCGGGAGTTGATCATCAGAGACTACTTCATCGCAAAGCCCTTGTTTATCCACGAGTGGGCAGATGGTTGTGCGGGACAAAATAAGTGCGCGGCAGGGTTTGCGGATGTGGCGAATAGCAAATACGAGTGGTCATTAGGTGTACCTTGCCAACGGAACTTCTTTGAGACGGCGCATGCCAAGGGGGAGCAGGATGGGGCGGGGGCGCATGTCAAGCACGCAGCGGCGGTGGCGGTCATATCAGAGGGTGACAAGTGGTATGCCCGCATCAATTGCGCTGCAGACCTGCATGCGTTCTGTTGCGAGAGATTGAGCCGACGTGCGGATAGCAGTTACGCCAAGGCAAGAGCGAGCTTCAATCAACGGTTTTTTTACTTGGTACCAGAGGACGCACTGCACGAGGAGGCGGGAGGATTGCATGCGGTGGATCACAATGCTGGTGCAGCATACCAGGCGGTGGATGGGACGCAGCGCTTGCATTCTGTAAGGGGGGGGGAGGGCGAGGGGAAGTTGATGGTACGTGAGCGTACATGCTATTGTGTGAATTGTTATGCGGAGTGTGTGCGCTCCATTCCGGACTCGGAGGGATGCTTGGAGACGTCCCACGTGGATGCGTGGAGAGATGTGGAGTTGCGGCCGGCTACGGGCGCGGCCGCCGTGAGGATTCGCGGCATGGTGGAGGAGTATGCGGCGGGTGTGAGTGTAGCCGTGCGGCGTGGTAGCATCATGGCGGTGAAGAAGGATCCTACGGACGCATCACATGCCTACTACTTGGTGAAGGCGCTGTCTGGTGTCACGGAGGTCGGCGGGAGGATCCGCCGTGATGACTATAGACAGACATTTGCTCCTGGAGACTCGGTGATTTCGGGGAGATACTTTGAGTGGACGGATCCAAACGTGCGAGATACATACACCTTAGATACTAGCAAGAAGTGCTTGATTCCGTGTGAAGCCGTACTAGCATGTGATGTTCGCCTAGTTAAGAGGGGGGATGTGCACATGCTACCCCTGAGGGAGCATCAGCGGTTGTTGGCACTTCTGTGAGATTCTAGTGTTATGTAGATGTATATATTGTATATATTGTAGATACGGCCATGTTGCGGTGTATATTGTTATGACTTGTACATACTTCGAATAACTTCTCCGTATCACGTGCTACATCTCACGCACCCGCAATATATGCAATTTCTGCTTTGCAGCCCTTTTTACAGACGAAATTAGCTCCCCAGCACCCCGTGAATATGACCCGATGTGAAATTTCGCTTCTCATTGCCTAGGTATGACCTCTAAATACTTCTCACAACTTCTAATAACTTCTCCGTATCACGTGCAACATCTCACGCGCCCACGAGACATGCATTTTCTGTTTTGCAGTCAGTTTACAGACGAAATTAGCCCCCCAACGCCCCGTGAATGTGACCCGATGTGAAATATCACTTCTCGATGCCTAGTAATAACTTCTAGATACTTCTCACAACTTCTAATAACTTCACCGTATCATTTGCATATCTCACGCGCCCACGAGACATGCATTTTCTGTTTTGCAGTCAGTTTACAGACGAAATTAGCTCCCCAACGCCCCGCGAATGTGACCCGATGTGAAATATCACTTCTCGATGCCTAGTAATAACTTCTAGATACTTCTCACAACTTCTAATAACTTCACCGTATCATTTGCATATCTCACGCGCCCACGAGACATGCATTTTCTGTTTTGCAGTCAGTTTACAGACGAAATTAGCTCCCCAACGCCCCGCGAATGTGACCCGATGTGAAATATCACTTCTTGATGCCTAGTAATAACTTCTAGATACTTCTCACAACTTCTAATAACTTCACCGTATCATTTGCATATCTCACGCGCCCACGAGACATGCATTTTCTGTTTTGCAGTCAGTTTACAGACGAAATTAGCTCCCCAGCACCCCGTGAATATGTCCCGATGTGAAATATCACTGCTCGATGCCTAGTAATAACTTCTAGATACTTCTCACAACTTCTAATAACTTCACCGTATCATTTGCATATCTCACGCGCCCACGAGACATGCATATCCTGCTCCGCGGCCCATCTGCGACTTGTATAGCAGCCCTGTGGCCACAATAATTATCGAAAATGCAAAATATTGCATTCGGGTGATTTCTTATAACTTCTAACATGTTCTTGAAACTTCTTGCGACTTCTTAATGCCATTTTCATTGATTATGCAATTTATAGTGCAAGCCCGTCCACCTAGCCGTGCTACATGCCTACAGCTTCAATTTGAGCCATCGCTGGGTTGAATAGAATCCCAAGTCTGTTCAAAAAGAAATCCGAAAGTAGCGCCATGATTTCGAAGACAAGTGAGACACCATTGTGTAACACAAAACTCCACCTTGTTGGCAATATGCATCCACTGGGAGGGCTACACGTAACCTATGGACCAATGGGGCATAATACAACTCAGTTTGGGTCGTTAAGGTAATGGCATATCATGGATATCACCATCAGGATGGAGGAGGACATCAAAAAAAATTCTAGCGTTTTGGTACTTGTGATAGTACCAGATTCGATTCTGGTACTATGACTAGTACCACTGGGCAGTAGCCAATAAAGCAGACTGTTAGGAGAGAGGTGAAACAGACTGAGTAAGTGATAGGTGCCGTGCAACTGCAGCCCGGGCTCAGATACTCTGCCGTAAGGCTCACTTCCTTGTGCTGAAAGGATGAGATAACTTTCCTCCCTAGGCGGGTTCTCCGTCCTGGAGAGGATAAGTCGTTCAGAATTAGTAGTGCGGTTTGTCCCTATACAGACAGAAACTAAGCTAGCAGACCAACCGTAGGCAAACTAGGTTCAATATTCTGCAATTGTGCTCTGGTCTGCAAGACTTTCTATCTAGTTTGGGCTCATGTGTGTTTGAGCTTTCACTTTTAAGTATTGTATCCACACATACGTGCTTATAATGAGCTAGATTGATAAAGCACACTATCCGTGGGTTATCTAGTTGCAATTCTCTGCCCCGTATCTCCAGTCTGCAAAACTTGTAAACTAGATTGGGCTTACGTGTGTTTAAGCTTTGGCTAGTATGAAATATATCCGTGCACAAGTGCTTATTATGAACTAGTTTGATAAAGCAAACTGGCAGTGAGCTATCCGGTTGCAGTGCTCTACCACGATGCTCCAACCTGCAAGATTTGTTAACTAGATTGGGCTCACGTGTGATTGTGTTTTCAGTTGTATCTGATACCGGAATATCCAAGTACACTAGATACCAGAAAGTCCCGTACTCGTGTGGATAAACTGTATAAGATAAATAAACCCTAAGCTAGATATACCCGGAACGGTCTCGGAAGGTCTCGGAGTCTAGCCTACCTGTGACACCGCGTGTGTCACATACAGTACGAACCTACCGATCAGTCAGCAGTCCTAGGGATCTGTCAGTGTTGGTCCTAGGGATCTGTCATAGGGGCCTGAGCGGGACTCCCAGTCAGGGCTGCCTATACAGATTTCAGCATCTGATCTGTATACAACTGAGACATGAAATACATCCGCGCATAAATGTTTATAGTAGACTAAATTGATAAAGCAAACAGGCAGTGAGCTGTCAAGTTTCAATGCTCTGCTACGATGCTCCAACCTGCAAAACTTGTTTGCTAGATTGAGCTCACGTGTGATTGGGTTTACAATTGTGAGTACTATATCCGTACATAAGTGCTTAGAGTGAACACGATTGAAAAAGCAAACTGCCCGTGAGTTTACAAGCTGCAATTCTCTGCCACGATGCTCCAACCTGCAAAACTTGTTAACTAGATTGGGCGCACGTGGGTTTAAGCTTTCACACGTGTGTATTTTAGCCATACAAAGATGTTTATAATGAACTAGGTTGTTGAAGCAAAATGTCTGATAACTATCTACTTTCAATGTACTGCCGCAATGCTCAAACCTGCAAAACTTGTTCACTAGCAGATTGGGCGCACGAAAAATGAAGCTTTCACACGTATGGACTTCAATCACACCAGAGTGCTTGCAATGACCTAGGTGAATAAAGACTGACTGTGAGCTGTGTGGGTGCGATGCTCTGCCACGATGCACCAACCTGCTAAACATGTTAACTAGATTGGGCGCACGTGTGATTGAGAAAGCACACAGAAGATAACCCGCAGTGCCACACTTATGTGTGGTCTTTCGTTCTAATGGCAGGTTATGCGTGAGGCAACAAGTATTCAGGAGGGGAACACAATAAGGATCGGTGTAAGTACCTGTCTCAGTGAGTGTCAAGGCGTAAAGGAACGCCTTAGTCAGGTCCTTCTTTACGTATGCATCACGCGTAGGATGGGGGCGATCCTCACGCTTCGCGAGCAGGACGTTCCTGATGTAGGAGCTCCCACTGTACTGAAGATCCTCAGTGTACGCGATGGCAAAGGCGTCAACATAACTCTCCCCCCCTGTGAGCGAGTTTGCACAGTTTGATTGGGCGTTTGTTCCCACTCGCCTCTTAGTCGATTCAGTTAGGGTTTTGCTGTTCTTCTGTTCTTTTGAAAAGATGTTTTCAGGTACAAGTGAAAAAGAATGCGTCAATCTGTGCTCAAGGTGTCCGCTCGTGCTCGTTATTCTCTTTGCACAATGGTAACAGCAATGAGAAGGGGCAAACTCGTTGTTGCGGTTAAAATTCTCTGGAGGTAAGGTGAGACAAGAAACAACGCCAATTCCACACCCTGGAGTCATAAATTCGCAGATTCCACAAGCACCCCTTTCCAACCTCCTTGTATGTGAAAACTTTTCAGTTTTAAAGTTAATGAAAGAGGTCAGCTTTTCGTACTGGCTGACTCTTTTAGGTGCTTCTGCTAGAACAGGGTGTAATGTGGAGAGCAGAGGGAATGGCGCGATACCTGAAGAGATCAGACGCGCCTTTGCACAACTGTCAGCAATGCTCGTTCGCAATACGCTTTCTGGTGAAATCGACTGTTTAAGTATTCCCCCACCCCACATATCAGCGCAGTAACTGTTTACAGTTAGATCTCCTGCGTGAAAAGCATATATGAGTGAGCTAAGTACCTAAGTTGGTAAACGCTAATGCGCGCCTCTTTCTTTCCAGGTAATGCTGGAAACAGCACAGCAGCCTAGGGTACGAACATGTCACGGCGTCATTTCCCGCAGGTAATGCCTTTGTAAGTTCAGCGTTTGGTTGATGTTTAGTCAGCGTTAATTTTTTCCTCCCCTAAAGGGGCTTCCAGTGGCTCTTAGCGCCAACTGGGATTCGTTAGTAAAAAGGTAGCGCACACTCTCTCTCTGCAATGACGCAGAGAGCGAGCAAGGCGCATATCAAACAATACATAAATTACAACAAGAGAAAGTGATACGACAAGGAGAAGAGAAATAAATATCCACTTACCATTTTTTCAAGAAGAAAAATGGAAGCGGAAAAATATTTGAAGAGGGTGGGTGTTGAAGTCGTCGGCGTTTTGAACACCGCGTCTGCCATGCCATAACGTCTGGGTGGCGTCGCGTCGCGGCACACGTACGCGAATGCAGTGGCGAACTGGCGAACTGGCGATGTCATCGTTATCGTTTGGCCGTCGTCAGATCGAAAATTTCGTTGGTGTCGCCCGTTGGGATTCGAGCTTTGTTTAGGTAAGTAAGTAATAAGTAAGTAAGTAAGAAGTTTGCCCGGGTTCGTCCTTATAAAGTATGGCTGGCACAAATTTTACCAAAGGCAATACCTGGCAAAAGCAATACCGGTATTATACCCGGTATTACTTTTACCCCAAATTTCATTACCCCAGTGCAGGGTGGTATTACCACATTTTACCAAATTTTTATACCTTTGGTAATACCGGGTACGAGTATTACCGGGTATTACCCCCGCCATACCATCGATTTTACCCGATTTTACCATGAAATTTCGCACCGATTATCCGATTATCTTACCAAAATGGCCGAAATCTGTCCCATTAAACTTTTGTGAAATTTCGAAAATTTTGAAATTCGTGCAAGAAAGACAATAGCAAGTTTCGGGAACAATGGGCGAGGTCGCAACGTGCAATATGTGCTTGATTCGATGCAGTTTTGATAGATTAGAGGTTCGTGAAAACCGCTTTTCTTGAATATTGCCAAAATTCCCATCCCGGTATTACCCTAGTAATACCGGGTAAAGTAATACCGGTATTTTACCTGGTATTACCAAGACCCAAAATCTTTCACGCGGTAAAATTCCAGCTATATTGTAAAGAGCAGGGGTTTGATTGATACCCTTGGACCACTTATTCATATTGATCGAATACCCCTTGGGGAGTTATTCATATTGATCGATACCTCCAGGTCACTTATTCATATCGATCGATCATACACAATTAATGTACCGTGATTGCTGATTGGCGAGATCGATTAATCGCGATACTTACATTGATTAATCGATCTCATATTACCCAAATACTGGATTTGTGTTGACGCCCGTCATCGCCATCGTTTGTGACATATTCAAATCCTCACATGCACCATGACATATTGGAATTCTCGACCAGTCATCAAGTTCGACGTCGCGAAATCCAACATCATGGGATCTACTCGTGGACAAGGCCAACGTGCACTCAAGGCCGGATCGGAAGTGAGGTTAGCCCAGGGTAAAGGGCCCGTGAAACGCGCGCGACCCAATGCCTTTGACGCTGCTGGCAGTGACGATATGGAATATGAGGTAGTGAAAATTATCGGGACGCGAACTAACTACGGGGAGTAGCAGTGGCTCATAAAATGTAAAGATTTAGGAGAAGGCACTGATACGTGGTAGCCATTGAAGAATCTACCTGGTCATGAAGCTGAAATCGAAGCTTTCCGCACTCGTTCAGAAGAGGTGCAAGATGAGATTGCGAAGAAAATCGCGGAGGAGAAAGAAAAAAAACGGAAAGAGAGAGAAGAAGCATATTCTGACCATATCATTATATCAATATATCGATACGTGCAAAATAGAATTCACTTATTGTTATTTATTGATATGGACTCTGTACTAATTCATATCGATCGATAAACGGCATTTCATTATAAAAAATATGGTGATTTATTGATTTGGACACTGTACTTATTCATATTGATCGATCTGTACGAGGCACGCATTCATATCGATTGATATAGATTCGAAACTTATCGAAAACTATCGATACGGCCGAAAAACTTCGATACCATGCCTTGTTCTGAATGCACACCGGTTAGGTGGTGGTGACCTGGTGTGTGGTTTTTCATTGACAACACCAACTTTCTTCAAACTTCAATATGAGTTCAAACTGCTTTTGTACAAGTCTTATCATGCACAACCTATTGTTTGGCTCTCGGCTGTTTGTTTTAGATCGCTCTTTAGATCAGAATTGCACAGTAGGATGTTGGCCAAGTGCCACTTAACTATTCCTGCCGAACTACCGACCGAACTAGCCTAGTCACCACACTCATGCACGGAGGTGGTGTGCCGAGATCCGGGTATTTAGGTAGCCAGGCAGCCCTGACAGGCAGGCCCCTGACCCCCCAGACTCTATTCCGTCCAAAGGCAGTGACTGTATCAGCAGAGTCACAATACAGTAGTAGTACTGTACGTGTAGTTCCGACCGACCGACCGACCGACCCAGGTTTTAGGTTTCTATAATTTCAGATCATCACAACTTAGAAAGTTATAGGGTGTTGAATTTAAAAAAAAATTGCCCGGAAAACGTTTGCCCAAAGCCCCCCCACACCTTGAAAATGATCCAAAAAGCCCAATATATAAGCCTTTTTCAAAAAGTTCCCCCCCCTTCGCCTTCGCGGGAGCCAAAGGCCCAAAGGCCCAAAGCCCCCAAACGTTTTCCATTTTCTTTTTTGGGAAATTCAACACCCTCTTAGTACTATCGTTTCCGAAACCGGCCTTGAACCGTATTCTGTATATTCATTTCCGAGGTATAACGGTAGTATACCGCCATTCTTCGTTTACGGCGGCTCCAGTGGTAAGTTTTAAGTTCTTCGAATTGCTTGTACGCAGGATGGCGATTTTTTCGCTTCTGGCCACATGTTTGATAGCGCCCTTTCCACACATCTCGGCGTTTGCGGTTTTGGCTGCGTAGCAACACGATCGAGGACTCATCATTGCGGGATCTTTTGCCGCTCAGAGTTGCGTCCGTGCTGTAACGTGCTTGTTTTCTGCAGGTTGAATCAACGTTTTCCAGAATGATAGCAGCGCAACTGGGGCCTGTCCCCGGCGGGATCTTTCCCCGGTCTTTGCAGACCATGCTATGGCATAGAGTTTGCTGGGATATACCTTTGTTAGCAAATCCGTGTCGTTCCAGGCTGCTTGTCGCTTGAAATTTAGTTGCCTCTCTACCATACTAACAGCGGCTTGACTGTGCGTGCAGGTATTGCGATGCCTCTTCGAAGAGCTTTCGACATTCGCACGCACACGAAACAACCGAGAGTAGTAGCATGGCCTGCGTAAGTCATAGGATGCTTAAAGGCACTTGAAGCCTGGCCTGCGTAGTTCATAGGATGTTCGTTTAGAAATCAAACCAATAAGTCGAAACTGCCTGTACGCACGCAAATGTAAGTCTTAACTGCTTGTTTGTTTATTGCTAGTTGTTATTGTGCAATAGTATGCATTCATGATATTAGAAACTCGTTGAGGAGTCTTGCATAAAGGTCATCAGCCAAAGGTGTCAACGTTCTTTCAGTGGTAACAAACAAATCTCGAAAAACGAAATTTTGTAGATGTGACGTACATCGATTTATAAAATAATGATTAACAAGTGATCGGAACATCCAAATTAGAGGAGCCCTGCAAATATATATATGTAGACGGGTCATGCTAATTTTTTTTCAATAAGTTGATAAGTTAATATCAAGGATCTAACTTCGATTTGACATTAGTACCCAAAAAATATTTTGATTTGAAATAGCATGCCATTAAGGGGCACCCAAACTTTCAGGAAATAATTTAAAAAAGTTGTTGGTAGTTTGAATATTATGATGTTAATGCATTTAGTTTGGGAAAACTTAAAGGTTTGCGAAAACGGGAGTTTAAAATTTTAATTTGTGTGCACGTGGTGTGACTTTTTAAATTCAGGTTTTAATAAGTATTATTACTTAATAACTTTGAGATTGAGACTCCAGGCTTGTGTCACATGAATGGTTGGGTGTTGCGTGACATATTTGATGACATATCGATTCGATGCGGAATATGAATTGTGCGATATCGATTGTTCGGAAAATACGGAAAATAAGGATGTGAGCGGTTAACCTCTGTTGAAGTTAACAATGCGTAACACTTTTTGAAAGCGGCTATGTCTACAGTGCCAGAATCCGTCTTGAATCGTGTTTTTCGGGTTAGAAAATTCATTGCAGATCGCGAAGAAAGCAATAAGAGGAATCGAGAAGACGAAGAGATAAGAAAGAAACGTATAAACTTAGCAAAATTCTTGAACGAGGAGTACCGAAGGCTGTTTATTTCGGACTTCAATAAAATAGATATTTGTTTAACAGACACTGTAAGCTTTAGTGGGGAAGCCTTTATATGCTCTAACACAACCTATTTTGACTA
The DNA here is from genome assembly GCA_001247695.2 of Cymbomonas tetramitiformis. Lineage (NCBI taxonomy): Eukaryota > Viridiplantae > Chlorophyta > Pyramimonadophyceae > Pyramimonadales > Pyramimonadaceae > Cymbomonas > Cymbomonas tetramitiformis. The sequence continues at coordinate 12,132 of LGRX02021626.1, forward strand.
TCTATTTTTTGGTACCGTGGTCGAGCTGCTATACGATAAGCAGCAAATAGTAGTGAAATATGCAAACTCGGCAGGACGAGAGGGCTACAGCACTCTAATCGGAAACCTGACGACAGTTGAAATTTTCGAAAATTGCCCTTGCAAACCTGCTATCTACCTTCGATCACAACATTCTCCCAAGATCTTTCATTAAATAATGGTGAGTAGTGCAATGCGTTGACATGAATTGCTTCTAGTACGTAGATATGCTTACAATAGGTGGTCTTAACATGAAATGCTTACAGGAAATGGTGCTTGTGTGCAGAAATCAAAAGTGAATATTACGACTAGAAGAATGCAACGTGTTTTTTTGAGTAGTGATGAGGAGGAGGAACCTACAGTACCTCCTGTCTATTCATCCAACTCAGAATTGTCAGAGCTAATGTCGGATGCTTTCTCGTCAGAAGTAAGCGGCGAGTCTGATGACGAAGTCATGCCTGCAGCCCGCAAAAAGAAACCCCCCGCCAAAAAGTCACCGTCTAAAAAGCCCATTGAAAACAGCAACACAGAGGACAAAGGAGACAAATAACCCAAGATCTCAGAATACTCAATCACTGTAAGCCGTATCGCGGAAGACTTGAGCGACGACGACTTCGAGAAGTTGAATTGCTTTTTAAGGGAAAATTGTTCGTGGTTTTACGTGGGTTCTGAAAATGGTGATCGAGAACTGAATCTTCATGCGCAGGGTGTTGCTGGGTCAAATCAAACTAAAGCTCAACTTCACGCAGGGATTAAGAAAAAGCTTGGGTTTACTGGGCAGAATCATTCTTACTGGAACGTTTGCGTAAAGCATTTAAATGGAAATGGTCTTCACACCAAAATAGGAATGATTGGTTACTATCGCAAAAACCACAAAGCTCCTAACTTTAATTCCTGGGCAATGAACGTAACTGAGGAGATGCAGAAAAAAGGGGACGACCTGTACTTAGTATTGGGCAAGGGCGACTTGAAAGGCCGCTGCGAACTTACCGAAAACAACATCATGAGCAAGGCGGACATGTTTCGTCGTTTTAAAATGAAACGCGGCTTCCCATCCTTCATGGCAACTGTTTTGCGGATGATTCGGTCGGGACGATATTTCTTCTCTACACGGTTTGTCATCGAGAGTCGGGGTTTATCTGAACCGCGTTTGGAATCTTTGTGGCGCACGATTATCTTACCAAAAAACGTTGTTCAAGGAGATATTACAAACATTTTGTTTCCATCTGAAAATACACGTTTCGACCCAAGCAGGTATGAAAACTACTGTCGTTCTGTCCCCTCCTTTAGCTTATGTCGTGCTGTTGTGTGCGTAAACGTCTGTTTGTTTTGGGCTTGTCGCAGGATTCACAACAGTAGGTGCAGAACGAGCCAGACGATCTTGGCCGTTCAGCAGTATGAGGGCGAATCCGAGTCCGACTACGTCAACACCGACGAGGATGATGATGGCTTTGAGTACTCGAACTCTATCGCAACCGATGTCACAAAAAATAGAGATCGAGAAGTTGCAGAAGCTTGTGATCGTCTTCCGTCCAGAATTGTCATCCACGACGATTCTACGATCATGACCGATGGTCCTGTTACTGTAGAGACCCCTGTAAGAGTGAGAGGAAAAATTCCCCCTGTGTCACAGTTCGAAACCCCCCCTGAGAGTTCTGCTCGTGGTGCTGCTAGGGTTGCAGAGCAGGCTGCCCTTCTTAAAAGAAAGGCTCCTGAATGTGATGCAGACAGAGTTCATAAAGCTCGAAGGGAGCTGATTTTAGGAACGGATGAGTTTTTAGATCCCAATGAATGGGAAGAAGTTGAAGCCGAGGAGGTTTCCGATTAATCTTAACGACTCGTATATAACCGTATATTTATTGGAGATTACTTGTTTTCTAGACGTTACGTACATCTTTTTTCGTGTTTTTTAATAATTAACTTTTGGACGGGTTTTCAAGAGACTCGTCCATTAAGCAACAGCAAAATAACACACTGCGTCACCAGTGTCCATCTCTAATAATCTATTGATCCAGCAAAATAACACACTGCGTCACCAGTGTCCATCTCTAATAATCTATTGATCTTCTTACTCAACTTTTGAAACAGAGGCGCTAGCCTGGAACCCTAGATCCTCATGTAACAGAATGCAGCTATTGCACATCACAGAATGAAGACTCCTCGTAATTATTGGGACGATTGTAATCCATGTGATCAGTATTCACTCCGTTCGAAAATGGGTGCCTGCAGGGATATGCTAGTTTGCTGAGGTATGCGCCAGTTACGGCAACTGAAATATCAATCAACATCACCCGCAGCTTTATTTTTATTATATTGTTTTGTGCATTCAAGATAGATAACATTGGACAACTGTGCTCCTAAACACTAAAAGCAGCCTCAGCACTGATAACACTCGCCAGTGCTAACACGCTCCAAAGAATACGGTTCAAAGAAATCGGTTAGCGCCTCTCCACACAAAGGCTAAAATTCCACCTTCTATGCTTTGTGAACTACTGAGGTAAAATGGTCATAAAAAACTCAAGACACAGAAAGGAAAAGTCACTTGGATCAAAACAACTGTTTCACACTTCAAAAAGTGCAAATGCACTTTCCAGTTGCCGAATAGTCAGCCCGTATTAGCAGTCTCAGGTTGTCCAGGGGTATAACCATCTAGGTCACATCGGAATAGGCAACCTTAAGCACCTGCGGACAGTTTCTTCTGCATTTACATACCGTAGAAAAATACAGATGACAAGAAGCACCTAAGAGGTCAACTGACACAGTACAACTACCCGGTTACTCCCGCTGCATTGTGATTACCTTTTACTGTGGTTGGTCGACTGACTAAGCGCAAAAAAAACAGTAGCCAGGAACTACAAATTAAAAGCTTACGTATGTGTGAGCCACACAACTCTGCCGTGTTCTTACCTGCAAGTAAACCACGTAACTCCGTGGTGTCCTCCTCTGCAGCATCGGCGACTGAATAGAATCACCACACCTCTCCACTCAAGCATCAGTATCCACAGACGGAGATTGAATCATTTCTAGGAATTTTGAAGAGGCCTGAAAAAGGCATAAACGATAAGGGGAAAACAGCTTATGCTGTAGCTTTCTGATTATGTGACCACAGCTCTCGAGAGTTATTTATGCTCTTCGATCAAGGGTTCCGACAGCTTGGAAGAAAGAGAAGCAGAAGGAAGTATTTCTGTCCAGGTTCGATGACCGGCAAGTCAGACACCGAGGACGGACTGTGCAGCAAAGGCGGAATCGGTGGCTAGGGTGGATATCTCTGCGTTCCGAAACGGAAGCAAACGCGACGCGTTCTTTTGCGTCACAAAAAAAATCCACATCAGGTCGCAAAGCGAACGCAAAAGCATAACGCGAGGCAAAGCGGGGTGCATTAAGCCCTTACCTCTCAGGATGCGCTCGTACACGTCCGCGTCAATTTCTACACCTGCATTCAATGTTCAAAGTGAGGGCTCCGGCATGAACGTAAGCTTTGAAATCAGCTGCGTGCGCTTGCGTCGTGATTCCCGTCAGACTTATGCTGCGAAACGTGTGGCACCGATCTCACGGGTTTTCTGAAGAGCCAGAAGCGATCACGTCGAACCCTTAGCCTGGGGCTCTTCAAGGGCAGCCAGCTGGATGGGAATGCCGCCAAGGGAGCGACTATGCTCAATTCTCACCGCTTTGTTTGAGAACGGTGGCAAATTGCAAAGCGCGCCATATCTGGCCAGCATTCATAAGAGTGAGCAATACGGTTGTGGCAGCTTCTGGCGGAGGCAGAACCTTGATCACCTGCAATGACGGGAAGATGATAGTCGCTATGTAAACGGCGAACAGCAAGGTAACGAGAAACCAAACTTAAACGAAAGATTCCAGTTCCTGACCAGTCACTGATACTCGACGCAACCGCCCTTGTCCACTTCGGAACGAGGACGGGCTAAGGGAACCACACTCAATACGTTTTTAGCGGCAATCTCAACTGCACCTTGAGAGCATCATACGATGCAACAACATTTTCCACTTCCTCCTCGGTTAAGTCGCTTGCCTGCGCCTGCAGGTCGTGCACAAAGCCGCAGATCAGCAAGTAGACAGAAGCACGCAGGAAGCCAGCAAAGTTGCTGAGTTATGAAGTGAAAGATGTTTTAGGTTCATCGAAGCTTCCTACGAGTTCACTTGTGCAGAAAAAACGAAAAGAGAGACGCGAAATACTTACCGCAACACGTTCAATGGCTGAAGCTGATGGTGTCAACCCAAGCTCCCGGAACCTAATAATCGCAGTCAAAGCTGCGCACGGTCCAGTAAAACTCAGAGACGAGAAACTATCGGCGCACATGAAGATCAAATCGAAGGTTTGCGGCGCACATTTGTTTCCGACCAAGATAAACGTACCCGTCTCATGGGCTCCACTTCGATAGAGCGCGTCAAGCAGCAGACTGGTAGTTCCCTTATCGAAAGGCGCGAGCACGTCCTCAGATACCCGATAAGAGCGATACCTACATGATACCCTCACCGAGACCGTCCGCCTTAGTGCCGCACGACCCAAAAACAATTTACACAGGGGCAGGAGTGCTATGTGTCTTACTGTGCAACAAGATCCCTCACCGCCAAACTCAAGTGTACAAAAGAAAAAACATCTATCAGGCCAAAACAAGATAAACAGTAGACGAGATCAAGGTAGAGAATAGGATCTACCACCTAGCGGAGTTACCTCTCAACGGCCTTGATGGCAAAGCTCGCCTCTTCTAGCGTGTGGCATTTTCCCAGCAGGATGTTTAGCTCAGCTTTCCCTGTGCCGTTTATACACTAAACGTCATCACGTGGGTTATGCAGGGCTGTGTCAAGCTGCTGTAAACAGGAATGGCAAGCATCCCAGGTTGCCAAAAGACGGAAGGGGTATCAGGATTGAGAGTATGCGTTTGTTTGGCACAGACATGTGGCACAGAAATTTAGGCCAAAAGAAATTTAGGCTCGTGTTGCCTACCAGGTGGTCCAACTTTCGGGGCAGTAAAGCGCCTATCGATCTCGTTGTAGAGGGTCTCAGCTTCAAAACCCTCATACTCCTCGAGGCCTGCGGAAGTGTGTAAAAATAGTTATATCTCTGCGCCTCCAGAGAACCCGAAACTTCAGGAAGTCGTGTACTGCTTGCGGAGATCAACACCCTAACTCGTACGTTAACTTCGTTCGACCGGCGACGCTCAGTCTGTTGGAAAAGACGGCAGGCGCGATTGAAAAACAAAAACTACACGGAACTAGCGCTCGTGCGTAAGCATTCGAGTCCTGTTCAAATTTCGCAGGAAGAAAGCAAAGACACTATCTGAAACAACGGCACCGACACCTGCATGACCGGGCACCAATCTCCGTCGCAGTTTATGTGAGCATTGGGGGAATCAGAAACGATAATTGCACAAGGCGGCATGGGTCAAGGAAAATTCACATACGTTTCAGGGTACGCTGCCTCGAATTTTCTAGAGATTCTTGGCTGCGACCGGTGCCAAATGTGCGACATGTCGTCAACAAACTCTGCTGTTCTTTTGATTCGGCGATCTTCGCTTGAAAGGACGTTCGCACAGCAGCGCCAAAACGACTGACACCACGAGAAAACATATCGTCTAAACCGTTGTGGGTTTCCTCAGCAAAGATATTGTAGTCCTCCCGCTTTTCGCTATCCAAAACCAAGAAGTGTTCTCCAGACACAAAATGAACCTTGTGGAGGTCTCCGCCTAATGTTCGTGGAGGTCTGGTCCGATCGCGCGCAAATGCTGTGATGTACTTACCGTAAAAGTGGATTGAACCTGTGACTGTTATCCTTTAACAGGCTTCCTGCGTCTTTTCTCACTTCTCGCCGTGCAATTCTCGGAGAATGATAAATATGATTGCAAAACACCACAAAATACCCGTACTATGTAGCCTGAGACTGAGACTACTCCTGTTTGGACGAGAGACGAGAGCGAGAGGCCACTTGTTTTTGTGGGCATGGGATGGCGATGGCGATGACATGCCCGTCGACCTACGCTACGTCGACCTACGTCGTCCTAGCCAATCAGCGTGCTGTGATCAAACAATTAGTCAGACGTAGACGACACACTTTCGCGTGACGTGACACCAATCCATACAGTAGAATCACCCTGATCTGCTGAACTGAGACGGTCACAGAGGTCTACAACTCTGAAGATCTGAATTGATGATGACTAGAAAAGAAAAAGAGTGAATTCACTTCAACTTCAAGCATGCGCAAACATCGCTTCGTTTGGCAAACGAAAGCAAGGAAGACAAAAGAGTCAGCACCTGCAGAGCAGAGCCAGTGGCAAAGCAATTTTTCAAAGTGAATGCTGCCATCACCCTAGCTAACACATTTTGATTCTGCAAATAAAACAAATTCGAAGCATCAATCTTATGTGTCGCGCACCCAAAAGGCCTTATGTAACACTCCCATAGGACGGTACCGTGCTCAGGTTTCACTCAACTTGTCGGTGCAAACAAAAGACTGGCAATAACGTGAACAACGCCCGAACTTGTTTCACCACAAAGCTTGTCTATTAACCATCAGTTAGCTACCCCTTGTGTTCAGGCTTGGTTTGATATAAGTTCCACAAGTACGCTTCATTGTGGTCAATCAAGTCAAGGGACTGCGAGCGGAAAAGCCCAACGCAGCCGAGCAGATATCGAAGCCGTCTGTGTGTATCCCTTATTTTTTTCATGCGGTGCAGGTAATCCCTGAGTGTATTATATTCGCAAACCCTATGTACTCGAGTTCAGCTCTTTGAGCGCTTCATCTTCCAACGTTGAAGATGCCAGGGATTCGGGCGTTGGTTTTTTGACAGCGAACGTGAAAGTTGCTCTCTCGATGGGAACTCAACAGCAGATGAATTCGAATTCATGACTGAGGAAGACTCACAGTGCGAAGTGGCAGAGGTTGCATCCGAGACTCCAGCGTCGGATACAGTATCGTGCAGCTCAGGCCCTTTGGCTAAGCGCAGGAGCTACTGGGGTTTACTTGGTTCTCGTGTTTATTACGCCATTGCGCAGGTGATTGAATGCCATTTCAAATATCTCTGCACGAGATATTTTTCGTGACAGTACTCGCCGGGTTTTCGTCTTCAACCTCAGCTGGCGCGAAAAACGGGACATCCGATATTGCTACCTGCGTTCGGCCTTTCGCCTTTTTTCTCTACAGGCACCTGCCCTCGGTTGTTATGTTAATATCTTTCGCCCTGAATTCTCAGGATATGATGCCAACAAGCTTAAGAAGACTTCAAGATTACTTCCGGAACGTGAGAACCTATGGCACGCGCCCATCAAGTGTTTTCTCCCTGTGCTCCCCTTCATGCTGAGACGTTAGCCTTGTTCTGATCCTTCCAGGTGTCTACGACACTTCCAACTTCAACGAGCGACCTTTGGCTTCTCGGTATTTGCTATGAACTTGATAACCTTGAAGAGGAGACTCGCGAAGAGGTAAAGTCCTTGCCGTGTTCGCTCTTGGTGTCTGTGGTGCGCGAGAACAGTTCACCCTTCGTACTGTTATTGTCACGTCGCGGTTTGACGTCATTGATCCCGTTAGATGACTCGTCTAGGACCTTCTTTAGTGCTGATGTCGTGTTCGCCTTGTCAAAACAAGGAGCTCTTGCTGTTGCTCCAAGGCCTGCAAGCATACAACAGCTCGTGTGAGCCTCGTCTTTTGTAACTGCCTCACGCTTTTGTCGCTAAGGTCATCGTATCCGCCATGCCAAGTTCCGTGGAGAGGTTCGTGCTTGCTGCGTGCTGCGTTTCACTCGCTTCCAAGTTTCAAGGCCACGAATCTGCACCACGCCCTCCCTCCGCACTGCGTGAGCCTTGCCCGCGATGATCATTGGACTTGACAAAGCTTAAAAAATTGGCAGTCGCTCTGAGGTTTGCGGGTGCCTCTTAGGTCGTACACGACTTCATACGAGACTTCAACTCAAGAATATGGGTCACATACCGCAGAGGCTTTGAAACTATTGGTGACTCCTCGTTCACCAGCGATGCTGGTTGGGGTTGCACCATACGCAGTGGGCAAATGCTTCTCGCTCAGGTCCTTCCTACAGCACTGATTGCAGCTTAAACTCCCTTGCTCGGACGTTGCAAGCACGCGTCTTGTAACCCAACAAGCTGCACTGTGCGCCGGCGAAGTTTCACTTGTGAAGTTATATATGCTCGTACTGCAGGCCTTGATGACGCACTTTTTCCAGCGTGCTTGGCGTCGGGAAACGGAAGCCGTGCTTTCACCACAAGTAAAGCAAGTGCTTACCTGGTGCGACGTTCTCTTTCGCAGTGTCCCCTGCTCTGAACAGCTCGAAGGTGGCCTTGCCAACTCGGAGTGACGGCCGCTGTGAGACCTATCCTTCTGGGTCTGAAGGTGGCCTTGCCAACTCGGAGTGACGGCCGCTGTGAGACCTATCCTTCTGGGTCTGAAGGTGGCCTTGCCAACTCGGAGTGACGGCCGCTGTGAGACCTATCCTTCTGGGTCTGAAGTGTTCGTTTCACACCGAGATGTCAAAAGCAGTTTTTGACAGCCCTCACCCACTCTTCACGCTTCCAAGGCCACGTGGGATCGGTCGCAGTGTGTAACCTTGTTGGAGGTTCGTCTCCTGGCCAACCGCTTTAACACAAACGGGAATCACTCAGCTCGTGGGTTTCAGAGCTCGCGCAACTTCCGGAGCAGAACACCGTTCTGTGCGCGAGTTTATTTTCAACCTGCCTGCCGCTTGAAACAACGCCGCGAGACAACCTGCCTGCCGCTTGTTGGACGTGGCTTTCGTCCTTCTGTAGCCAGAACAAGTGGCTTAACTCGGGAGCCGCAACAAGTGGTTGTGCGCGAGAGGAGACTTTATATCCTTCCGATCGTGTAGTGGAGGAGTATTGCACGTTGGTGAAAACCCTATGCAGCTTCACTTGCCGCCACGCCACGGCAGCTGCCTTTCGTAGACTCTTTTGAAGGGCTGTTGAGTCCTAGTGAGTCCTGGTGACCGCGGACCGCCCCGAACTGCGCCTGGTCAACGCCCACCTGCGCCGAAATATCACTTGCGCTGTTGCGCAGGTTCGGTGACGCTCATGAGGACGCGAATCCATTCGGCATTCACCGCTTCATCGAGTCAGGACGGTCGATAGGAGTGGAGGAAGGCCACTGGCTCGGGCCATACATCTTCTGCCGCACCGTCGCCGGCATGGTGAACGCTAATGCGCCAGGTGGTATGGTTGCCCACGTCGTGGCGGGCGACGCTTCTCCAGCTGGCGGTGCGACCCAACGCCCGTACCATTCCTGCACCACCGCCAAAACGCCAGTGTCAAACACGTGGCAAGCGTCCCAGGTGTCGCTCAGCTAACTTCGGTAAAATTATGAGGTGTGCAAGGAGGTCCACATGGAGGTGCACATGGTTGAAGGATACGGCAAAGCCCACTTCATCACTTGATAACCTAATTCGTACAGCGCCATCATCGTGCGTTTCCCGTGTGTGGCAGTGGTGGTGGGAAGGCTGACCTGATGAGTGATGGCTTCTGTGGCGCTCTTGGTAAAGAATGGCTTTGCAGGCAGCGGAGGCGCGCCGGTGCTATGCAAGTCTGAAGTTCGGTAAAGAATGGCTTTGCAGGCAGCGGGGGCGCGCCGGTGCTATGCAAGTCTGAAGTTCGGTAAAGGATGGCTTTGCAGGCAGCGGGGGCGCGCCGGTGCTATGCAAGTCTGAAGTTCGGTAAAGGATGGCTTTGCAGGCAGCGGG
>LGRX02021627.1:0-19322 GCA_001247695.2 Cymbomonas tetramitiformis
GGGAACCGTTCATTAGCTAATGAACGGCCTCTGGCCAAAGCGCGACTCACACAGAGACACTTTGGCTACGGGAACCGTTCATTAGCTGATGAACGGCCTCTGGCCAAAGCGCGACTCACACAGAGACACTTTGGCTACGGGAACCGTTCATTAGCTAATGAACGGCCTCTGGCCAAAGCGCGACTCACACAGAGACACTTTGGCTACGGGAACCGTTCATTAGCTAATGAACGGTCTCTGGCCAAAGCGCGACTCCCACTTAGACACTTTGGCTGCAGGAACCGTTCATTAGCTAATGAACGGTCTCTGGCCAAAGCGCGACTCACACTTAGACACTTTGGCTGCGGGAACCGTTCATTAGCTAATGAACGGCCTCTGGCCAAAGCGCGACTCACAATTAGACACTTTGGCTGCGGGAACCGTTCATTAGCTAATGAACGGCCTCTGGCCAAAGCGAAATTTTTCTTGGACCTTGTGATAGATTGTGTAATGTCATCACAGGAATGTGGAATATTGTATCATAAATTTCTAAATAAATTTCTTAAAGTACATTCGCGACGCGTTGGTCGAGTTGGTACGGCGCTAGGCTATGAACCTCGCACTCGTGGGTTCGATTCCCACTGAGGGTCTAGGTTGCGCAGATTTAAGGCGTGGTTTGGAGAGTGCTGACGAGCATGCGACGGCCGTCCCGCCTGCAGACGTGCAGTGTTGGGGGTGTCTCCCAAGCGTCTTAAATTGGCATGACCTACCAAAACCCTTATGCATTTTCTAGATAATGTGTTATTAATTTTTGAGTGACGGTTTTTTTTTTGTAACAGGTGTGCTTTAAGTTCTACTATATGGCTTACGGCATCAGCTACGGGTATCTTCACGACTGTCGGACACGCGTGCTCGAGGGCCGACACACGTTTGTTCATGGATTGACGTACGAGGAGGACAACCGCAAGATTTCTCTGAAACGCGAGTCGGTCGTCGCCTGGCTCAAGAAATACGCCGACGAATACGGACAACACCAACCTGACAAAGAACCGATTCATCTTTCGGATGGATTGACCATCGAAGAGCTGTGGGACGAGTACAACGAGGGCTTGCAAGAGAATGAGGAGAGGAAAAAATGCTCTCTCAGTTACTTCTACAAAATATTTGACGAAGATTGCAGGAAGTGGCTCAAGATTCCATCGACGAACCGATTTTCTCAGTGCGATGTTTGCGCGTCCTTCAAGTTATTGAAGGAAGGCTTAACCAAATCTCAAAAGGTGAATATTCATGAATAGCTTTGTGATGTGTTTATATGCTTATGTAATTTGTTCACTGACCCAAATTTGTGTATCTTGCACAGCGCAATACAACGGGCCTCTCAACAAACATCATGCAATCGCACGAGCGGAGCGCCAGAAGTTCTACAAACATGGTCGTAAAGCGAATATGACCAAGAGCATTACCATGAACAAAACTTGGCATAAGTATGCCTCGGTGATCATCGATGGCATGACGCAGTGGACCACCCGACTGCCACACTTTCGACGTATCCCTAAACATCTGGACTCTAAGGACTTCCTTGACGTGCACAACATGGGGAGCATGATCGAGAACGTGGGCCGCTTTATGGATTTCAACTACGCCAACTTCAAGGACGATGCGAACTTCCTTGTCAACGTTTTGCACCGGGATATCCTCCGCATTCAAGAGCATCGACGCAACGGGGACGGGGAAAATTCATACCCGATGCCGGAAGTATTGTATGTACAGCTTGACAATGTGAGCACCAACAAGAGCAAGTTGATGTTGGCATACGCAGCTTGGCTGGTGCACACGGACGTCTTTCGCAAGGTGAAACTCAACTTTCTGTTGGTGGGACATACGCACGAGAACATTGACCAGATGTTTTCACGCTTCTCCGTGCGTCTACGACGCAAGCAAGCTTGGACGCTCGACGAGATGATAGAGGTCGCACAAGAATGCTTTACGGATGGTGTAACGTGCGAGCACACCGAGAAGATCTTCGACTTCAGCTCTTGGTTTGATGGTCACGTCTTCGATTGCCACAATATTTTGGCACAGCAGGCTTTCAAGTTCAAGAAGAACGAGCACGGCGAAGTGGGCATGCAGTACAAACAGTATTCCATTTCACCCAAATGGTTACCCGAGACTCCATTGCCAAAGCTTGTTTCTACACCCCCTGTCGCGGGGCCTGGATACATCAAGCCGATTCCTTTTACCGAAGAAGGCATCGAAAAGCTTGAGCATACCTTACAGGCGTTGAAGGACATTTTGGGCACAAAGCTCACGGAGGTGCACGAAAAGTTTTGGCGCGAGGATGTCATCGAGAAACAGCGCCACCTAACTGCTGGTGGAGAATGTCAAGCGCCCGCGATACCCTTCCAGCATCCCGAGAAAATCGCCATCGAGCGCAATACCACCTTGGTTCGACTGATAGAGGCGCCCGCGTTGGCGATAGAAGCTGCCGAGGCTGCCGCCGTCCCCGCTATACCGGTGCGCATCCAACGCCGAATTGATCGAGCGCCGATAGAAGTGTACAACGGTAAACGGAAACACCAAGGTCGAGCCCAAAAGCGAGCAGAGCAGTACGTGGACAACGCCCAGTGGGAGGTCACCTACGGCCAGATGACAGTCGGCAGCTTTGCGGTGGCTCTCGCGGTGGAATCTGAAAACGACAAGTTCGCGTTCCGCGTACAACTGAAGCGAAGCGAATGGTCGGATCCGTTGTACTTGGTGAAGGTGGAGGCGCGCTATCCGTCAACTCAACAGCTGCTATATCGCTATTTCCAACCCAAAAAGCACACCGACACCAAGAAGAAGCACCTCGGCAAGCAGCTTGCGAGTCACCCAGGAGCTTTCGCAGCGCCACCGGGGCACCGACCGTCTACCGAGACTTTCGATAAGAATGAAATAGTGCTGGCATGGAATGTGGATGCGAATGACCCCGAACGGAGTATACCGAACGAGCAATACGCGCAGATAGTCGTCGCTTTGCTTGCACAACAATCCAAACGCACGCGCAAGGACCTAGGTGACTTGAATGAATCGGATGATTCCGATGAAGACGAAGCTTTTGATAATTGCGTAGCGGTAGCGGTAGCACCTGAAGTGGACGCGTAAAGCAAGACGAAAAAAAAACATGTAAATAATATGTGTATAACGTGTATATAGATTCTGAGTCAAAAGTTCTGTGTGTTTTCACTCCTCCTAGATTTCGAAAAGTGCATTTGACCTCAATTTTGTACCATAAAAACCATTAAATCTAATGCACAACCTGCACTTGCATGTTCTTGACTGTTAAAATGCGGCTTTTTAAGCCTATCATGAGGTAAATAAGGCAATATCATTTTCACATGAGAATATCATTTTCATCGAATAGTGTGTTTTTTGCATGTTGTTCTTGAGCTTGGGAAATTCGCTCTTCAATATGTGGAGGGTATCCTCCCAAACTCCGTCTTGGAAGGGACTGTGATCGCCGTCGCGATTCTGCTAACCTTTGCAGAGCAGCTTGTCTATTTCTTTCGACACGCGCACTTGTGGTTGGAGACAATCCACAACTCGCCTATGACACGATTAGCCACTTTAAATTTCATTACCACCAAAGAATATGCACAATTCAACATCATAAACTCCATTGTAAAATAGCTAGATGGCGTCATATACTAAACAACATTATTACCTGCGATGCCGTCGGCATGTGCTCTGGGTTGTCGACGATTTGTGATACAACGGTCGAAGGATGACCGAATAACCAGTCTGCCCCTTCGTCATCATCCTCTTCATTTTCGGCATCTTGCTGCATTAGATGAAACACAAAAGTTAATGCCAAGCGTAGCAACCCATGCATGTTCATATACCAACCCTCATCCTAGCGTTTGGAGTAGTGCGCACTTTTTAGCACGGCAAGATGCTCTTGACCACCAATCTCCCGGATTTTTTGAACACACATCTCGATGGCTAGCATGGCTTACCATGGTGTGGTCTCCAAAAGGAGTTTTGGCAAACTCTTGCTCGTTTTCAAAGGCACCAATCATCGTTTTCATCCATTTCCACTTGGTGCCGAATTCCTTCACCACTTTTTGACGGCCCATACCATCCACACAAATCATAACATTACATCCGTTAGCATGCATCCAACACTCACACGACAACTGTGCGTGTCTATGACTCCTCCGCATACTAACTAGACCATGCCTTACCAAGCCATCCCATCGAACCCAAGCTATCCAAGCTAGTACACCAATATAAATCCACGCTAGTACACGGATATACTCATAGAGAGGAAGAGAGTGGGCATACTACGAATATCATTGAACAACAAATTCATCATGTCGAACCTTACCTTGTGCTTGGAAAATGACATATTGCTCTCGGAACACTTTGCGAATATCTTTGCACCTTGCGCCTTCTTTCATTTGGTTCTTGACTTGGAGGCCTAGCATTGAACCCATCCGATGCGAGTCACAAGAATGATTTAGTCCCAATATTTTTTTCATCATCTACTTCACAAACTCTCATCACACATACCATTCGTATCTATATGCAACCCCGCGCACATGAAGCGCCGACAGGTCAGAATGCGCCACATGAACCCCGCAACTCCAGCTATGAAATTTGTGATTTCAATGCCTCCCCTTCTATGCATAAAAGTTATGCGAGCACACACCAAGTTTGGAAGCGTTGAAAGCCTCTATCATTCCTTCGTCTTGATATATGTGCCCCATGTGGAAATACTTATACCTATATACACCACATTCAAATTTAATATTGATATCGCGGTGATGATCAGTTTTGCTAGGCGGTGTACACTCATTAATGAAGAAAAAAAGTAAAGAGTTTAGATACAATTGAAGAATACAATGCCATGCCTCACCCGTCCCATAAGTCTTTAGGCAAAAATGTGTCATCGACTGAGACACCGCCTATAACCTGCACCCGATCGACATCCACAAGATGTTTAAAAAAACAATTTTACGAAGCAGCCTGCAAACGTCCATTTCCTGGTGCCTCCACAGGATGCCGGAGGTGACAATCAGTGGAGGTGCCGCTTAGGGAATATGCCACTAAACACAAGTGGCCGTAGTTACTGGAGGTGACACTGGCCGGAGGTGGCATGCACGGAAGGAGGTGCCAATTACAGGATGTAAGGTGAAGAAAATAAGCTAGCAACTCCTTGTACCCTGGGCATGTGGTCGTGTTGCACACCTCACGGTCCACTGCTGCGGCCATGATTGGTTGGGCGACGGTGTGACTGCTTTGCACACCATGAGCACCACCCGTGACACCTCCAGGTGCCTGCGCCTGATTGGCATCCACAGGATGCCGGAGGTGCCGCTTAGGGAATATGCCACTAAACACAGGTGGCAATGGTTACAGGAGGTGACACTGGCCGGAGGTGGCATGCACGGAAGGAGGTGACAATTAGGATGTAAGGCGAAGAAAAGAAGCTAGCAAGCAACTCATTGTACCTTGGGCATGTGGTTGTGCAGCGCACCTCATGGTCCACTGCCGCGGCTATGTTTGGTTGGGCGACGGTGTGACTGCTTTGAACACCAGGATCACCACCCGTGACACCTCCAGGTGCCTGCGCCCGATTGGCATCCACAGGAGGTTGGAGGTGCCGATCAGTGGAGGTGCCGCTTAGGGAATATGCCACTAAACACAGGTGGCAATAGTTACTGGAGGTGACATTGGCCGGAGGTAGCATGCACGGAAGGAGGTGACAATTAGGATGTAAGGCGAAGAGAAGCTAGCAAGCAACTCATTGTACCTTGCGCATGTGGTCGTGCAGCGCACCTCATAGTCCGTTGTCGCGGCCATGAATGGTAGGGCGACGGTGTGACTGCTTTGCACACCATGATCGCCAACCGTGACACCTCCAGGTGCCTGCGCCTGATTGGCATCCAAAAGATGCCGGAGGTGACGATCAGTGGAGGTTCCGCTTAGGGAATATGCCACTAAACACAGGTGGCAGTAGTTACAGGAGGTGACACCGGCCGGAGGTGGCATGCACGGAAGGAGGTTACAATTACGTGATGTAAGGTGAAGAAATGGTGCCAGCAACTTATTGTACCTTGGGCATGTGGTCGTGTTGCGCACCTCACGGTCCACTGCTGCAGCCATGATTGGTTGGGCGACGGTGTGACTGCTTTGAACACCAGGAGCACCACCCGTGACACCTCCAGGTGCCTGCGCGTGATTAACAGCCATAGGATGCCGGAGGTGACAATCAGTGGAGGTGCCACTTAGGGAATATGCCACTAAACACAAGTGGCAGTAGTTACTGGAGGTGACACTAGCCGGAGGTGGCATGCACGGAAGGAGGTGACAATTACGGGATGTAACCCTACAAAATAAGGATTATTCCAAGGGCTTGGACCGTCGGCTTGGAACCCCATAGGACCCGGTAGGACAGGTATGTGTTTGAGAGGCGTTGGCGTTAACACTGGGAATTCCAAGGGCTTGGACAGCAAATGTCCCAGTCCAAGCCCCGTCCAAGCCGCGGTCCAAGGGCTTGGACCGGGACATTTGCTATCCAAGCCCTTGGAACCCCCTTGGAATTTACATAAAATTCCAATCGGCTTCCAAGCCGTTGGACCGTCGGTTTGGAATACCGTAGGACCCGTCTGGACCGTCGGCTTGGAACCCCGTAGGACCTGTTATGATTGATGATTCCAATGGGGTTCCGGCGGCCTGGACGCGGCTTGGACCAAATAATAACGACATTCCAAACGGGTTCCAGCGGCTCGGCAACAGCTTGGAACGCATTAGGACCCGTCTGGACCGTCGGCTTGGAACCCCGTAGGACCTGTTATGATTGATGATTCCAATGGGGTTCCGGCGGCCTGGACGCGGCTTGGACCAAATAATAACGACATTCCAAACGGGTTCCAGCGGCTCGGCAACAGCTTGGAACGCATTAGGACCCGTCTGGACCGTCGGCTTGGAACCCCGTAGGACCTGTTATGATTGATGATTCCAAAGGGGTTCCGGCGGCCTGGACGCGGCTTGGACCATATAATAACGACAATCCAAACGGGTTCCAGCGGCTTGGTCATAACTTGGAACGCGTTAGGACCCGTTTGGACCATCGGCTTGGAACCCGGTAGGACATATTATGATTAATGATTCCAAAGGGGTTCCGGCGGCCTGGACGCGGCTTGGACCATATAATGACGACATTCCAAACGGGTTCCAACCGTTTGGACTGCATTAGGAACCGTTTGGACGTCGGCTTGGAACTCAATGGGACCTTTTATAGTGGTTATTTACAAAAATGTTCCAGCCACCCGGAACTACGGTTCCAACCGTAAGGACCGGTATAGGTCCATCCGCTTGGAACTATGGTTCCAATCTGTTTTTGTTCTATATACATACAAACAGGTATCAAGGGCTTGGAACCATTGGTCCACGAGCTTGCTATTATGCATATGCAGTACAAAGGTGCTATTGATATGTATTGCTGTTTGAAATATTTACACAAAGAATCGTAAAGGTTCTCTATTGCTCTATTGTCTGGGCTCTAACAAGCTCTATATTCTGACAAAAATAGCAGTCATGCTGCCGCATCCTTCTCATCATCCTCATCTTCTTTTTCCTCATCCTCATCCTCGTCATCATCTTTCTCATCACTCTCCTTTTCGTCGACGACCTCCTCACCCTTTTTCTCTTCCTCCTCTTTCTTTTGCTGCTTGCTGCTTCCTTCAGGAGCAGCAGCTTTCCTTTTCTTGCCGAAGTCGACGTTCTTATCGGTTTGCACCGTGCTGTTTCTTACATATTTTGTGGGGATCCTGCGGAGTACAGACGGCGGGAACGGTCAGTCCAAGGGCTTGGAACGGCCCGTCCAAACCTGGGACGGTGTGGTTTGCGTAAAACAACACATACGCGTAAGTAAATGGAAAATAGTAAAACAATGGGTAGGGACTAACCAGACAGTGGGCTTGTTTTTTACGGCGGGGACAATAGAGGAGTCGTCGTGGGCGAGGTCCTCGCCCTTGATCTTTGCCTCCTTGCCCATTTTCTTTTTTAAAAGTTTGATGCCCTCCGCATGGTGGGAGAGCATGCGGAAGACGTAGTCTTCTTCGTCCTTTATTGCGTAGAGGGTTACCTCCACGCAGTCCTTGGGCACGACAAGTCCCTTAAGACTTGCCATGCCCGTTGGGCCCTCCCCCACCACGTCTAACAAACCGCGCGCGATGCAAAACTTTGAGATGTTCGTGAAGGAATCCGTGTCCGCTGGCGGCCGCGACTTGTGCCCCTTCTGGGCACCGTGGAATATTTCGACGAAGCGACCGCTGGTGAGCTTACCATCTTCTTCGCTCTCGGTCAACGGTTCCTGTATATTCGAAACGAAAGACACAACAATATGTCAGTCACGGGTGGAACGGTGGTTCCAAAGGCTTGGACGATATTTAAAAAACGGTTCCAAAGGAGTTCCAAAGGGGTTCCAAAATAGTTCCAAACGCTGGGAATAGGCCCGTGCTCGTGCGTGAAATAAAGTTACTTAAAGAAACCCGTGGACTCACAGTTCCAGTTGTTTGGAACCACGGTTCCAGCGGCAGTACACACCTTTTGCTTTTGCGGAGGGGGCTCCTCCACCTTGACTTTCTTCTCTTCTTCTTCGCCTTGTCCATCGTCTGGGATGGACTCCTTTGTCCATCCATTGATAGATTTTACGGCATCATAGAGCGGCCCCGACTTCGGACGCCCAGCCTCCTGGAAGTTGAGGATCGCCTCGGTCTCAGCAGCGGTGATCAAGGACTCGGCTCTTCCAAATAATCGGAAGCCCCTTGCGGGGCCTTCGTAGCGCGCGAAGTACCCGTCCGGAAATTGTTTGGTGAACTTCTGTTTCCAGCGTCCTTCTGTGGCCTT
This sequence comes from Cymbomonas tetramitiformis, assembly GCA_001247695.2. Taxonomy (NCBI): domain Eukaryota; kingdom Viridiplantae; phylum Chlorophyta; class Pyramimonadophyceae; order Pyramimonadales; family Pyramimonadaceae; genus Cymbomonas; species Cymbomonas tetramitiformis. Next base: position 8,872 of record LGRX02021627.1, read on the forward strand.
GGTATTTTTCAAATACGCTAAGCGGCTGGTCAGGTACATGCTCACTTGGCGTTTCGGGACAGACGGCGTGACCGCGTGAATCTCCTCGATAACATCGCGGACTAAGGAGCTTTTTAATCGCGAGGAGGTGGCTCCCACCGGTATGTCGCCTTTCTCCATTCTCTTCTCGATAATGTCCCGGCCATGCGAACGCATGTCGTTGATGTCGTCTTGCGTGGGGCCAGCAACCCCGCCAGCTGTCTGCATTACTACTGCGGCGGGGGATTTGAAGACTGCGTATGAGAGGAGAGACGTTGCTCCATCTCCGCGATTCTTGCCATTAGAGCGCGGGTGGTGGAGTCTTTCGTATCGGTCAAAGCAGATTGCCGCGGCGACCTGTCCAGCAGCTTTTTCTTTACAGTTTGTTTTGGCGGTGGGGTCTTCCTATCGCTTCTCCTTAGTAGTCGTGTCATTTTTCTACGGTGTGGGTTTCGGCTACGGTGGGCTGCGGTACGGCTTGAATACGGTGGTGTGCTGCAAATAGTTTGACTCTCTTTTAACGCACAACGGCCGCAAATCTGTTCCAAGGCAGGTCCGGCGGCTTGGTGCATTGGTCCGAGCGACTGGATCGCGTTATCGCGCTCTTTTACGAAATTTTGAATTTCGAGCGGACCTGCGACTGCTGTCACCTCTGTCCTCCGTCGACGGGTATGACATTGCAATCGCTGCCGTGTTTTCCATCTTGACTTATCGATAGTCCAGATGGTAAGCCGTCGCTCTTCATAGCTCGCGGTCATGGGTTCGAATCCCATTAAAGGTTTACGGTGGACAGCTGGGATGTGCGCACATCCCTCCTGTTCACTGTATCACCTTTAGCCATTTTGAGTTTCGATTTCTGGAAAAATCGAACGGTCTTCGTTAATTTACCAGCCGATTACTTGTGCATGTGCACTATAGGAACCCTTAGATGTTTCATTTTGACTACCAGAAAAATCTGACGGTCTTCGTTAATTCCACACCCTCGGATCGGGTCGATAGCAAAAAAACGCCGACGTTCACGGGACTGTTCCTTTTTTGGAGCAAATCCTTCTACAGAATTCGTCGCAGCTCTATTTTTAGAAATTTCCCGTAAGATGTGCATAATTGACGGTAGAAAACAATTTTTCTGCATTTTTCACGTCGCTGCATATCAAAAACATCGGGGCCAAACATATGTCCACTTTTCAAAAAAACAGAAAATTTTCCGAAATTTTGTTTTTTGGGCTTTTTACACAAAAAACAGCCAAGTGTTAAGCTTTGAAATAAGAGGCTTCACTTTGGAATTCCAGGGGCATGGAATTTCTCAAGTGGGAGCAAATGTCCCATTCCAATGGACTTCCAAGGGCTTGGATAAACCCCCAGAAGTGGACCTAGTCGATTTTTACCAAAAAAATTCCATGCCATTGGTTTGGGTGAGCCAACCCGTTGGAATATTGGTCCTTAGGTGATTTTTGCAATCCTCAAAACGTTCTAAAAAACTTTGTGAGGTTCCAATGCTTCACTTTGGAATTCCAGAGGCATGGAATGTTTCAAGTGGGAGCAAATGTCCCATTCCAATGGACTTCCAAGCCTCTGGATTAATCCCCAGAAGTGGACCTAGTCGATTTTTAAGATGGCTTTTCCAAACCGATGGACACCGTAATCCCTGGCCTGTCCGGGCGCCCGGATTGTGCCTAAAAACGTAGAAACCCTGATGTAAAGGTGACAAACCGGACTTTTGCCGAATGTTGAAGGTATTTAATTCCGACCGCCCGGAACTACGTTCCCACGCGCCGGACCATGGGTCCGGGCGCCCGGAATGCATCTGAAAACCTTACAAGTCCGGTCAGACAACTCACACTTCTTACATGGATTCGCAGGAATAATGGCTAGGCAAAGGCGTGGACTAGCTCGAAACGAGAACGCGGAAGGCACTCCATGCCCATGCGATCAATGCAGACTCCGATTTTGCTACTCCAAAAAACAGATTAAGCGGCATTTGATCCTACATCCGCCCGTCGCACGCCTCTCCAATGACCGAGATCATGAAGAAAACGACTCTCTTGACGGTGCCGAAAGTGTGAATGATGACGGTGAGACGGATCCACCATCAGAGACGGACGAAGAGGAAGAACACGAGGATGACACATATCTTCATGACCATGCCGAACGGATGCTCCGGAAGATCCGTGAAAACTTCTTCAGCCCGATTGAGTATGCATCGTCCGACTCGGTGAGTTCTAAATCCCGTCCAAGCCGTTGGAACCATTGTTTAACAATATCCAAGCCCCGTCCAAGCCTTTGGAACAACCTTGGATTCCCCCACGAAGAAGAGTCCAAGCATCGTCCAAGCCTTTGGAACACCTTTAGAGCCATCACTGTAAGCCAGATTCTTACATCGCATCTTATTAGTTCAGGATTGCTGGGTTGATGGGAGTGGATGCCCGCCGTATTCTAGGAGGAGGAAAGTGATGCGCGCGAGCAACGTGAAAACGACCGAACAAGGGACCCGGAATTCATCATGGTAAGTTCAATACGCACAGATTGAATGCCTTCCGAAAACTGCACTATATCACTATTCCAAGTCATTGGAACGGTGCGTCCTTACGTGTGGAACCCCTCTGGACCAAAATCAATCAGATGCTGTGTGACTAAATTGCAGGAGGGAGAAAATGTGCATGACAAATCGACTACCCTTGCAAACCGCTTCATACTGGATCTACTTGAGGCCCACTCCAACCATAACTCGACCCAGGCGTACTTTGACACAATCCTGGAAATTCTGCGACGTCGAGTATGCGGCTTGGAGGTCGACGATGAATCAATCTCGACCGATGACGAGGTAGCACTACCTCATACCTACCAAGCGTGCGTGCGGTTTTTCAAGGATTTCCTCATGAAGTACAACGAGATGGATGTGTGCCAGAAGTGCAATTTTCTTTTCAAAGATCTGCTTCCCGAAGAGGCACCGACGTGTCCGAAATGCAACCACGGCCGGTTCAAGGAGCCATCAATGGTCGATGGCAAGTGGGAACCCGGAAGGGCCAAGTGCGTTTTCCGCTGGTGGCCGTGGACAAGGATACTGGAGGCCCTTTTCATGGATCCGGTGCAGGCACAGATGGCACGTTCATGGGAGAAAGTTGACTTGGATGAGCCGATCGTCAGAAGCACTGGAATATTAGGTGAGTAAACACTGTCAATTAGACTGCATGGATTGCCTATTCCGGGCGCCCGGATTCATGCCTCCACCCGGATGGAACATGCGTCCGGCCGTTTGGATATGTCACAACACCCATTTTGGTTGTCTTGGTATAGTCCAAACGTGTGGACCAGACGTTCCGGCCGTTTGGAATTTGCGGATGTAGATTAACAAAGATAATTGCGAGTAAATCGGCATGGACGGCACGTTCCGGGCGCCCGGAATGGCGTTCCATCCGTGTGGAATACGAGTCTGGTCGTAATGGATATGTTACAACAACCTGTTTTGTTGTCTTAGCATAGTCCGAGCGTGTGGAATACTTAATCCGACCGGTTGGACTAAGACATGTTAGTGCGGGTGTAGATTCACGAAGCTGGCAGAGGACCATGCTCGAGGACCCGGAGTTCTTCAAGGACAAGCGCAACCTCTCTGTGGTGTTATGCGCGGACGGCATCGAGAAATTCAAAGATAAACTGGGATCTGTGACACCTATAACCTGCCAAGTGGTGAATTACCCTGCACATCTTCGAGGCAAAAGCGAGTTCATTGTGCTTTGGGGCATTATTGATGGCAAACCCAAAGATGCCCAACTCTTCTACCACAAGTTCGTGGACGAGATTATTGACATCGAAAAGAACGGTTGCCGGGTGTGGGACGTTATCGAAAACAAGCCTTTCACCGTTCGAGTCAAGTTGTACAAGGTGCTCGAGGATTATGTCGGATTGACCGAAGCGGGGAACGTGTATGGAACAAACGCGAGGATGGGATGTTCCAAATGTTGGATTTTCGGGACAACAAAGGCAGAGTCTTGCATGCAGAAGACGATTTACGCGCAGATGCTACAACAAAATCCAAGTAAGTCTGATCCCTGCTGCATTCTTCCTAGTATGTATTCGGACGGTTGGACAGATTTCAAAATATTTCTGACTGTACTTCCAGGCGTCGGGAGCCCCGGTTCCGGCCGGTTGGACCATTATAGGGAAAATATGGAGAGATCAAAGCTAGTAATTCCACACGCCCGGAACCCATGCACCCCACGGCCGGACCTGTGTACTCGTGGTTTTACACAATATTCTTTCAACTGTATCGTGTTTTTATGATGTTTGCAGGTGAAGAGCCAGCGATGAGAACGGACAAAGAAGTGAGGGAGTTGCAGCACCTGCACGACGGGATGATCGAAGCGGGTATGCATCCGGAAGTCATTAAGGACAAAATGGCACGGAGTGGGATCAAAGGATCGAGTGCTTTTACCAAGATTGTGAAGTTTAATTTGCCACGCGACTTGCTCTTCGACGTCATGCACATCTTGTCCAACAACTCCTGCCGGATTATGTCAGCGATTCTCGGTGATGACTGGAATTCAAAGTGCCGAAACTTTGCGAGGGCCTATCAGATGCACAGGCCGTGGCTTATTCCTATACCAAGGAGGAATGAAAATGACAACCGGAGCCCAGCAGAACGGCTGAGATGTGAGTACACCACCTGTCCAATATAATGATGGTCCAAACCCCTGATAGACGGTGGTGTAAGGGTTCCAAACGCCCGGAATGCTATTTCCTGAATGAATGTAGATGGTCCACACCCCTGTCACACGTTGGATAACGGGTTCCAAACGCCCGGAATGCTATTTTCTGAACGAATGTAGATAATCCACACCCCTGTCACACGTTGGAGGGTGGGTTCCGAACGCCCGGAACGTTTCTTCATGAATGAATTAAGATTGTATAGGTTTCGTATTGAACCAGGATAGGTTGTGTGCGTGTGTGTGGGATCGATCTCTTGTAGTGAAACCCTCTCCGTGGTCCCCTTCTAAGGAGGCCTTGAAGGAGATTATCCCATGGGTAAGAGGGCTCAAGTTTACCCGAGATTCGGGGCCGATTGGGAGGAAGTTTCTGCAAATCAAGGCGGGAACGCAAACTACGCCACGCAAGTTGAAAGCACATCATGGCGTAGTTGCTATCACAAGTGGACTCATGTCGATTGTCAGCGCGTGGATGAACAGTGATGGCCATGTGCTACAACCGGAATTCGCTTCCTACGTTGGGAAATATACGACGGTGGTCCGCGAGATTGTGAGCAGAACCATTGATATCGATGTGAGTATAAACACTGCTTACCCCACGTTCCGGGCGCTTGGAACCGTTTGGAGGCCATAGTCCGGACGTTCGGACCTGCTTCATGTTTGTTGCTCATGTTCATATGCTTCGGATTGGAATCACAATTCCGGGCGGCCGGACCAACATTGGATCAATGTTCCGGTAGCACGGAACCTATCCATTCAGGCTATACTGATTTATTCCGTTTTGGGCGTGCGGTTCAGCATCATAAAACTGGCATGGACGCCTTGAAGACAAGGGTATTGGAAGTCCGTGACATCATGGAAGCTGAGCTCTCGCCTGAGCTTTTCGTCATTGCAACGCACCAGCTCGTTCATATTCCGGATCAGATGCGTGACGAAGGACCAGTTCCCGATCTTTGGATGTTCGCTCCAGAGAGCTTCTTCGGCGAGCTGAGACGGATCATCAGGACTCGCTCGCACCCTGTCGCCAGCATGATGAAAGGGGTGGAGTTGAAACGCATGGTAAGTCTGGTACGCGGCTTATACCAGTTGCTACAGGCGAATGGTTCGCCACCAACCATTAGCCAACCACGTAGCGAGAACACCGTGTCCCTGATGTTGGCGACCGGCAACGAGAGGAAGGGCAAACTTGTCTACTCGACACCAGGTACTGTCCAGACTTAAGTGCATATCGTCCAATTTCGGTCCAGGGGTTGGAAACGTATCATTGAGCAGGGTCCAACCGGTTGGAACTTGCTTGGACCTTTCATTAGACAAAGCCCAAGCCAATAGGGCTCGTTCCATCCACACCCTTCCGGGCGCCCGGAACCCAGGTTCCGGGTTAATCCGGGCGTTTGGAATTAGATCGTCAAAAGCACGCATTGTTTAACAAATTTCCGTTTTGCGGTGCGTAGATGATAAGAAGGAGATACAAGCTTGGCTGGCTACAAACGTGGAGTGGTACGGGAACATTGTCAGAGAATTTAATCGTGCTGAAGACCATTACACGAGGTATGCATGTTTGCTTGACCGAAGCTTTTTTTTACTAATCATTCACGTACGCAGTTTAGTGGTGTTCCCCTCGCCCGGAACTAACGTCCAAGCGCCCGGAACAATGCCTCCGGGCATTTGGACCATGCAGGAACATTAGACAAAACCGACGTCGCTTGGCGGCTCGTCGCGGCAGGGGCAGTGGCCCAGGTCAAAACTTGACGAGGCCGATACTTCATCAACCTGAAACCTGGCGCAAGAGCCCCGTCACAGGGGAAGTCATTCCGTTTACGGAGATGGAAATGAGTTACGCCTTGGCACCACCGAGAATGTGGACAGAGTATGCTTACGTCAAAGTTCGCAATTTTAATTACAGATCGCTGGAAAGGGACATGAACAAGGCTACTTGTCATCGATATTTCAAGTCTGTCTTTAAAGTCTGGAATGTACAGAAGCAGCAAGAAGACGACCAGGACAGGTGAGACATGCCAACTATACATGTTCCAATCGTCTGTATGAGAGTGGAGTGTAGGTTCCGGCCGTTTGGACCATGGTCAAGCTACGTTTCATTAAATCTGTTTAAATATTCAAAAGTTCGATACGTTCCGGGCGTCCGGTGCCATGCTGCCACACGGTTCCGGACGCCCGGACCAATGCGTCCTTGTAGATCTCGATTAGCAGGTGTTCATGATTCTTTCACTTCTGATGGCAGGTATGGCGAAATTCTGAAGGTCGTCAAGCTTGTCGTGCACACTGACACATATATTCTTGTGAAGTGTAGATGGTTTCCCCTCGAAGCTGCTCTTTCCGATGCGGTCACGCAAAACATCTACCTGCGCACCGATATGCCATGGGAAACCAAAGATGCATTCATCGAAGCGAAGGACATCAACAATCAAGTGGTCGTGGCGCCCATTCCATGGAAGCCTTTGCGGCTTGCACGGTATACCGGTAACAAGGTTCCATTAAATATTCGACATCGGACAGACGTGCTTGCCGTCGTGCTTGACCGCCACGTCGATTTTGTCGGCGACATCGGCGATAGTAGTTCTGATGACGAAGATTAGTTAACTTATTGCCTCGCTCGAGGCGGTAGTGTATCGGTCTCGTTGAGCTCCACGTGCTGCCAAGTCAGAACCTACCAGTTGTAATACTGTAATATATAACATGCATTGTACAGATAATACTAACTTACCTGGAGTTCCAAAGGGGTTCCGAAGGCTTGGATGCGCCTTGGAATCCATCAAACGCAAGTTCCGAAGCGGTTCCAAACCATTGGACTAAGCCTGGACCCCATAAGATATCACTTCCATAATCGTTCCAAAGGCTTGGACGGTCTTGAACTGCACGTAGCAAGAATGATCGGTCCAGAGAATTATCGTTCTATATGTCAAGCACTTGCTCATAGCGTTCCACTCTCAGATCGGGAAGTTCCAAGGGCTTGGAATTTCGGAACACGCTCCCGTGTTGCCCAGAGACTGGGCCTATGGGGTTCCAAGGGCTTGGAATCTTTTGAAACCCACGCTCGTGCTGCGCAGAGACCGGTCCTATGGGGTTCCAAGCCGTGGAGCCTCCGGGCTCGAGCTTCATTCCTCGTACTAACAAGGTCCAAGGGCTTGGAATTTTTTGAAACCCACGCCCGTGCTGCGCAGAGACCGATCCTATGGGGTTCCAAGCCGTTGAGCCTCCGGGTTTGAGCTTCATTCCTCGTACTAACAAGGTCCAAGGGCTTGGAATCTTTTGAAACCCTCGCACGTGCTGCGCTGAGACCGGTCCAATGGGGTTCCAAGCCGTTGAGCCTCCGGGTTCGAGCTTCATTACTCGTACTAGCAAGTTCCAAAGGCTTGGAATCTTTTGAAACCACGCCCGTGCTGCGCGGAGACCGGTCCAATGGGGTTCCAAGCCGTTGAACCTCCGATTTCAGACTGCCGACCTCAGACTGGAAAGTTCCAAAGGCTTGGAATTGTCTAAAATGAATTCCAAACCGTTGGAACCGCCTTGGACCGACGACTTCGGTCATACGTAATCCGAGGACATAGGTCCAACGGCTTGGAATCGACCAGGACCCATTGGACTAACAAATTTTGGTCCAGCCCCTTGGAACCCCGTAGGACCGTCGGCTTGGAACCCCATAGGACTCCTAGGGAAAAACCCAAAGCTTCACCTTGTAATTCCCGGCGGTTTCCAAAGGCTTGGAATTTTACCAAATATTTTCAGGACGGTTCCGGGCGCCCGGAATGGTGCCGTCCAAGCCTTTGGAATAATCCCTATTTTGTAGGGTAAGGTGAAGAAAAGAAGCTAGCAACTCATTGTACCTTGGGCATGTGGTCGTGTTGCGCACCTCATGGTCCAGTGCCGCGGCCATGTTTGGTTGGGCGACGGTGTGACTGCTTTGAACACCAGGAGCACCACCCGTGACACCTCCAGGTGCCTGCGCTTGATTGGCATCCACAAGAGGTTGGAGGTGCCGCTTAGGGAATATGCCACTAAACACAAGTGGCGGTAGTTACTGGAGGTGACACTGGCCGGAGGTGCCATGCACGGAAGGAGGTGACAATTAGGATGTAAGGCGAAGAAAAGAAGCTAGCAAGCAACTCATTGTACCTTGGGCATGTGGTTGTGCCGCGCACCTCATGGTCCACTGCCGCGGCTATGTTTGGTTGGGTGAGGATGTGACTGCTTTGAACACCAGGATCACCACCCGTGACACCTCCAGGTGCCTGCGCCCGATTGGCATCCACAGGAGGTTGGAGGTGATGATCGGTGGAGGTGCCGCTTAGGGAATATGCCACTAAACACAGGTGGCAATAGTTACTGGAGGTGACATTGGCCGGAGGTAGCATGCACGGAAGGAGGTGACGATTAGGATGTAAGGCGAAGAAAAGGTGCTAGCAACTCATTGTACCTTGCGCATGTGGTCGTGCAGCGCACCTCATGGTCCGTTGTCGCGGCCATGATTGGTAGGGCGACGGTGTGACTGCTTTGCACACCAGGATCACCACCCGTGACACCTCCAGGTGCCTGCGCCTGATTGGCATCCACAGGATGCCGGAGGTGACGATCAGTGGCGGAGGTTCCGCTTAGGGAATATGCCACTAAACACAGGTGGCAGTAGTTACAGGAGGTGACACCGGCCGGAGGTGGCATGCACGGAAGGAGGTTACCGTTTTGAGTTTCTTCTTTTGAATGTATAGAGTTGCGGCAGCCTGGACCTTAGCCTTCCGTTTTTTTACTCCAGGGCGCTCAAAATCGATGATCGGTGCCACGAAGGTCTCGCCATTGTCTTCGCACGGCACCTAACGCATGCCATAAGGACACTTTTTCAATATTTGAGCCAATGTTAGAGAGCATATGCAATAACATTGTTACATGTACTTTGATAATAGTGGCATGGGATGATTCTTGGTAACGAAGTGCATACCACATGCATACATGTGTGTAAGGGGAAGCAAGTCATCCATGCATTTCTTTAGAAAGGCTCACTTCAGTTGGTTGGGATGGACACATGCATGATGAAGCCATCCCAGCGATGCATGGCGAGCTAACCTCGGAGGAGCCAGTCGCCGCCCCCAACCCGTCTTATGCGTTCGTGGTCGGCGACAAAGCCTCAGGTGCGTTGAATATGCCACCGCCAACCCCGAGGGCCCTCTCTCCGGAAGCAGCCATGTCCCCCGAGGGCCCTCCCGGCTCATGCAGACATGTTCCCCGAGGGCCCTCCCGGCTCATGCAGCCATGTCCCTCGAGGGCCCTCCTTGCTCATGCAAACATGTCCCCCGAGGGCCCTATGTCCCCCGAGGGCCCTCCCCGCTGACGCAACCATGTCCCCCGAGGGCCCTCCCTGCTGACGCGGTTATGTCCCCGGAGGGCCCTCCTTGTTGATGCAGCCATGTCCCCCGAGGGCCCTCCCGGCTCATGCAGACATGTCCCCCGAGGGCCCTCCCTGCAGACGCAGACATGTCCCCATAGGGCCCTCCTTGCTCATGCAACCATGTCACTCGAGGGCCCTCCGTGTTGATGCAGCCATGGCCCCCTAGGGCCCTCCGTGTTGATGCAGCCATGTCCCCCGAGGGCCCTCCTTCCTCATGCCGACATGTCCCCCGAGGGCCCTCCCCGCTGACGCAGCCATGTCCCCCGAGCGCCCTCCCTGCTGACGCAGACATGTCCCCCGAGGGCCCTCTCTGCTCATGCAACCATGTCCCCCGAGGG
>LGRX02021630.1:0-13479 GCA_001247695.2 Cymbomonas tetramitiformis
GCTTTTGCTTCTGCTGCTGGGGCTGCTGCTGCTTCTGGTTTTGCTTCTGCTGCTGGGGCTGCTCCTGCTTCTGCATTTGCTTCTGCTTCTTCTGCTGGCTCTGGCAGGGCTGCTGCTGGCGCCAACGCCGTCAGGATGCGGTAGTTTTCGTCATCAAAGTCGACGGTCTCTTCCGCCGGTTGCTTGGGGACTATGTACTTTTTAATGGCGTGCACCAGATGCCTATCAGAATGCGGCATATACTGATGCACTCGCACCAATGTGAGCGCCGGCTTCATCGCCAAGTTCTCTGCGTAGTTCCAGAGAACCAACCGGTCGTTGTCCTCGTCCGATTTCTCGAGTCCAGCGGGCTGCTGGACCCCGTCCTCGTCCAGCTTGTACATCACCTCAAAACCGTTCTTAGTTGCGAAGGTCGTGTACTTCTTCTCTGGGTCCTCTGCGGCGGGCCGTGCGCAGTGGATCTCAATTTCGTCCTCTTGGTCGTCCTCTTGGTCGTCCTCTTGGTCGTCCTCATCCTCGTCCTCATCCTCCCCTTCGCCCTCCTTCTTCGCCTCCTCCTTCTTCTCCGCCGCGTCCCCCTTGTTGAAAATATCAAACAATCCTGGTTTTGTGCCTCGTTTCTCCGCCTCCTCCAGCTTTTCCACGAACTGGGTTTGCGTCACCGATTTCAGAAATTGCCACGACGCCAGGTTGCGGTAACACGCCGCGTCGGCCGGCGTGTAGTGTTCAAAACAGTTCTCAATGATATCGGGAGTGAGCAACACCTCCAACCCCGTTCCGGACAGTTGACTTTTGTTCCCCGAAATGGGGAAAATCGTTTGCAGCTGCTCGTCCGTCAACAAGCGTTTAAGGATCTTGGCGCAGTGTCGGACCTCTTGTGTGCCGCTGTTGTCAAGGTCTTCCACCGATTGCGCTTTGAAGCCTTCACCAAAGAGTTTTTCGTCAGACATGATTACGTAGGAGTATGGTAAGTGAGAAGAAAGAAGATAAAAAGTTGTGTCCACAGAAAAGTATACTTGCGATAGTGAAAATCAACTCTTAAAGATAGCATATCGCGAGTACCGCGCTAGTACCACACTATTAACGCACTACTCACGCCACTAGTCCGTACTAGTCGCGCGACTAGTGCGAAATCAGATCGCACTAGTGATGTGACTAGTGCGATCTGACTACATGTGACGATTGAAAGGCAATCAAACGCTCGAACGCCTGGAACGTCGCGCCGGTCATTAGTTTTGAAACTTTGAAGCTTAAACATTTGAGAAGGCGCCAAGTCGCTAAAGCGGGAAGGAAGGAAATATGTTATGCTCGTCGTGCTCTGAAGGCGAATCTGAGCTTAGCGCTTCGTCTAATTCTTCTGGTTCAGAAGATTATTACTATGAAACGGTGGAAGACTTTATATGCAAGACGAAAACCATCAACCCAAGAAAGGCGAAGCGTTCCGAACCGGAAGCAGAATCCAAAACGTCGGGATATGGGCCCAACAATACTGCGGAAAGCGTGACAAAGATCGGGGATCTGATGGACCCCGCCAACGAATGCAGGTGTGGGAGGCGCTGTCTGTCCCAATTCGAGTATCGTCCCGTGCAGGCGTACTTACGTGAGAAGTCTACGCTAAACGGTCGCCAGTTCAAGGAGAACATCGTCGCGGAGCTCACTCGTGCGCGTAGGTTCAAGCCCGGTTCGCAGAAGCTTGAAATAGAGATGTTCGACTCGCTGACGTTCCTGGGCAAGAAAGTCTGCAAGGATGCGTTTCGACGACTGCACTTTATTCCCGAAAGCACATGGTTCAAGTGGCACGCGCACGTGTGTGGGGGCGGCATGCTGGAGAGCACAAGGAAGAGGAATTTGACGCTGTACAACGACCCGACGAACCTGAACTGGACTTATTTCTTGGAGTACGCTGCTCACGAGCTGTTGCCGTTGGCGGAGCCACAACCTCAAAACGGCAAACTCCAAATGAATCCGATCCGACCAGCCGATTGTTATGCCGCATACAAGCTTATGCGTCGCGGCGTTTATCAGGTTAAAATCACGCAGTTTCGCAAGTATCTGCGCGAGTACCTCCGCGCGAAGCATATTACCATGCGCAAGCGGAAGGATTGTGCAGGTAAGTGCACGACATGCGAAATCTTGACGAAGCAGCGCCGTGTAAAGGACTTGGAGGACCTGGAGGACTGGAAGACGCTTAACGACGCGCACCGGAGTGATTATCGAAATGAGAGAGCTCAGTACAATAACACCCGTGCTGATAGTGCCAACCAGTTCGGCATCAGTGACTCGTATTGTTTCGACGGGGCGGCAAACAACAACACCGTTTGTCCGCACTTCCCCGTGAAGGTCAAGGCGATGAGCGACAAAGCTGGAAGTTTCTTCCACCTTCATCTGCAAGCAGTCGTGATGCACGGCACGGTGTTGTGCATGTGTTTACTTATGCCATGGGTTCCTGGCAAAGACGTGAACATGTGCCTCACGACGCTCAATATTCTGCTACGGTATGTGGTGGAGAACACGGAGCGGCACTTTCGGCAAACATGCCACGTGCAAATGGACGGAGGGTCGGAAAACTGGAACCGGCATGTTTTCGCCTTCTTCTGCATCCTGGTTCACCACGGGCTGTACAAAGAGATCTACCTACACCGTCTGCCCGTAGGCCACTCCCACAACGACGTCGATGGCTTTTTCGGGTTGCTGAAGATGCTGTTGTGGGGTAAGACCGCGGATAAAAAAGGCCATTGGTTCATATCTTTGGAACAATGGATTGCCTTTCTCTTTGCCTGGACGATAACAACCATCAACAAGCACACGTACGTCGTCGGCTGCAACTTGGACTTCAAATCGTGGATCGACCCGCACTTGAACGAAGAGTTTGGTGGCCACGCTGGACGAGACCGCAAGGTGCATACTTGGTGCTTTTACGTCGCTCCGGACAAGCTCGTCCGAGCGAAGTACAAGTTTGGTGACAGGTTCAAGGAATGGCTACCAAGTGGCGTGGACGAGGACCCGAACCTTGGGCTGATTATTTGTACCAGTTATCCCGACGTCGACTCCGCCCCGGGCTATATGGACAACCCGGAATGGAAGCGCAAGGGGAAGGGAAACAAGGTATTGGACATGGAGCAAACAACGCGGAGCTGTCTATTGGGACTCCGAGCCGCAACGCCAGATCTGGTGAGCCAACAACGACACGAGGAATTGAAAGCAACCTTCCCCTTGCCTTTGAAGGTGGAGGCCGTGCGAGAGCGACATCCCGAGCGATTACCTCCGAAGTGGGACCTTTCACTGCTGCTGACACGTGCGCATACCCGCGCATCTACAGTCAAATGCGATGGGATCTTGAAGACGCGGTATGCTAAGGCGGAGCAGTTCAATGTATGTTTCGACGGCGTGACGCATAAGAAACAAGTGGTGGAGAAAGAAGTCCTGAAAAATATTGACATCAACGAGGTTGTGGCTTTTATGCGCGAGGCCAAGTATTGTACTGAGCTGATTTCCAGAAGGTAAGACGACCGTTTACCAGCCTAGTGCGATCTCATTTATACCTTATTTATATTTATTTTGTCATTATTGTCCTTCAAGTGTCTAAGCAAAGTCAGGTAGGTTTCTTGTTCTAGCTCCAGATCTTCCTACAACAAGGGCATTTTGCAATATCCGTGCAACTTGCCAAGTAGGCCTGGAAACAAGGGTGATGATACAGCACGTTTTTGCAGTCACATCCTAACCCTGAAACCCACGTTTCCGCGGGGAAAACTATTTCTAAGCAGACGACGCACTTGTTTCCTTCCTCTCTTTCCGAGTTGGTGGTGGTGGCGGCTTGCTCCTGTGTTGCGGGAGTCCTTTGATTCCCGGTAGAAGAAGTCGTCGCTTCGTCTTCAGGTGTCGCTGTTGTGGAGCTTTGCAACCAAGGAAAAACCTGCCGCAAGATTGTAACCTCGTCGTCCGAGTCCGTTGTTCCTGGTGTGTTCGGAACGACGGTAGAAGAGGTCGTTCCTTGTTCTTGATTTTCGCTAAGAAAACCCTCACTCATCCAGGGAAAAACTTCCCTCAGGATTCTAGTCTCGTCGTCGTGAGAGTCCGTCATTGCGGTGTAAGAGTATGCGAAGATAATACGAAGTGTATAGAGAAGTTTCAAACTAGGGTTCGCTTACGCAGGTACGAGGATAAACACTTACACCGAGTGTTATCTGAGCGGAATGCTGAACTGCGGGGTCTTACGACCAAGACCAAGAAGTTGGAACGCCTGATCCAGCTTTTGAAGGCAGAAGATGCTGGTGAAGAAGCTCCCGCAGTTCGTGCAGAGGCAGAAGAAGCTGGTGAAGAAGCTCCCGCAGTTCGTGCAGAGGCAGGTGTGCGTGAAGCAAATGGAAAGAGGAGTCGGAGAGGAGATCCACCTGCTGCTCGCAAGAGGTTTTCAGGCGCACAAAGGCAAAACAGGGCGCGCAGAACTTCACCCGCCTCCGAAGGCGACAGCGATGATACTGATATGGAGATGGATCTTGCCACTCGCAGTCGGAGTCGGCAGGTTGCAGCGCGCAAGAAGAAGCCTGGAAAGCAGCCAAAACAGCAGAAACAGCCCAGCAGCAGTGAGGGCACGGATGATGGCGACGATGAGCACTCCTCCGGTGTTGACGAGAGTCTATATGACCGTGGGATGCGTTTGGCATCGCAGAAGGAACACTTGGCAGCCGACTACCGGTTCGAGGACATGACTGTGGGCAGCTATGCCGTGACCGTTGCAGGCGGGGAAGCCAGCGACAAGTGTTGGTTCAACGTTATGCTCCCGGACGGCGGTAAGTCACTCCCACTCCATTTCGTGGAGGTGGTGGGGCAGCATGCCTCACGGAAGGAGATAACCTGGCAGTTCTGGTTGCCAGCACAGTCACGGAGAACGTTCGAGACGGTAGAACAACTCTGTGAGGCTGGAGCTTTCGTACGGGGTGCCCGCACCCTTCGCATGAAGTCTACATTTGACGTGAACGAGGTGTTGACATGCTGGGATGAGACCGCAAAATCTGGTGTTCAAGGCGGAATTCCAGGTTGTGAGGAGAAAGCTGAGCTTTTAAAAGCACTGCTGGAGAACTCTGAAGAGTAAATAAGTGCAGTCAAGAGTTCGTATGTGCATGCATGTACACATGTGGTTGTGCTTACACCCTAAATTGGTGTTACCACTTAG
Organism: Cymbomonas tetramitiformis; assembly: GCA_001247695.2. Lineage (NCBI taxonomy): Eukaryota > Viridiplantae > Chlorophyta > Pyramimonadophyceae > Pyramimonadales > Pyramimonadaceae > Cymbomonas > Cymbomonas tetramitiformis. The sequence goes on from LGRX02021630.1 coordinate 5,174, forward strand.
GGTTTCCCCCGCTAGAGGGCCATTTGCTCCAGAAATCTGCACGGAGATGCAAGTGCTTGATAGTTTATTTGTTCAAATATGTTTTATGGCAAACTACATTATAACATAGCACGTGACGGGTCCATTAGCAAGAACCTTTACATATGTTACCCGCCCTTTGTGAATACGCGTGTGATAAAGCATAGGGTTTGAGGGGGTTTTGGCAAAATTGTGCTGAAATCGATGAAAATATCAAACATACGATAAACAGGTACATATTTTTCCCTTTTTACTTCCATTTTATAACCTTTAATCTCGATCTAATACCATATGTGGATTTTTGGAACACTCCTCAATATGCCTAAGAGTCACGCGTAAGAATTCTGAAAACCCCGCCTCATACGATGAGAAAAACTTCCAAAATTATAACCACCCTATTTTTTGGGCATGATATGTTTAAAATAATGTAAAAAACATCAAAACAATGACCTTCAAAAAATCTTCCAATTTAGAGCGCATCTTCCAATTAAGAGCGATCGTCGTTGGTGTTGGCCGCAAAATTTCAGCATGCCATCGACCACGGCGACGCCGAGGAGTTCGACGCCCTTTGCATGCTCGCGGGCGGGAAGCCGGACATCTTCGCCGACCTCTCCGCGTGCTCTTTCTGCGAGGAGGACGGTGAGGCCCTCGTGTCCGCCGTCACCGAGTTCTCCGAGTTGGCGCGCGCGGCGGGAGATTCGACATTCAACGTCAACACCTTCACTGCCGACTTGCCGGTGGTGTCGGGGCCGCCCGCGCACTCCCCGCCCGCGTCGGTTGGGTCCGGGGGAGCGTGGACCGGTCCGCCGAACCCCTTCTGCCCTCCCGTCACCCGCACGTTCGCCGATTTCATTGGGAGCACGGGGGTTGCGTTGGTGCCCGACGAGCCGGCCCCGAGCATGCATTTGCTCTCCGCGGTTGAGGGGCCGGAACGCGTGATGGACTACAAGCCCGCGACTTACGCCACGAGCGACGATGACGACGAGGACGACCCGGTGGCACTGCCGCGGCCACGGTACGGCTGCGGGAACGGCGTTCCGAGGTTCGCGAGGTCTCTCCTCACTTCCTCCTTGGTGTGCGCACTCTTTGTAATTTGTGCCACCGCCGCGCCGCACGCCGTTGCCGGTGTCGGTGGTGCCGGTGCACGCACATGCACGGGTCCACCGGTCGGTGGTGCTACGTGGACTGCCTCAGCAGTCCCGGCCACGGAGGCTTCGCCAACTGAAATGGTTCATGACATGCCGTGTGCTATTCCACCTCGTCGCCACCGGCGTGAGCAGAGACGGCAGGGCCTCTATATGGCTCCGGTGCCGTGGCATCCCGGGCCGCCGCCGCCTGCCGAGTTGTTTGAGGACGGTCCTCCGCTGTCGCCGGCATCGTCTTCAGATGACGAGGCCCCACCGTCGGGCAGCACTTGGCAGCACCCCGGTGCGGTGCAGCCTCCTGTGATCGAGGATTCGTCAATTTTTTCTACGAATGATTCACCACCGGCCCCGGGGGCCGGCAACTGCTTCACAATCACGCTGCTCCGAGCCGGGCCGCCAGCTCCGAGGACCTCTAGTGGCTGAGATTGATCACACCATGCCTGCCTAGAGGTTAACTATGGTGTGACTTCCTAGATGTGCAGAAGAGCTCTCTGAATTTGAGCTGTGTTTAGGGTTTTTGGCAGAATTAACAACAGTACCTGACAATCTTTGTTGTGAACTGGGACCGCCCTGACCAAGAGTACAGGCCCCCGGTTGTGCTACAGTTTCCTCCTGAAGTTGAGTAGGGAATTTGTTACTTCGTTTCGCTACTAGCTACGGTCACCACCCTAGGTGGTGTGTTGGATCTGACACTGTGACACTCAAAACTGTCACATGTCACTTCCTATGGTAGGCTGGGTGACCGTCACCAGTAGACGGGAAACACCCGTTAGGTATCCTGTGAGAACAAACACCTGTGAGAACAAACACGCAGTCAAGCACTACAAGTCAAGTGCAACGCTCACATATGTCAACCGTGAAACTGTGAAGCTATACACAAGATAATACGAAGTGTTATAGCTTCCGCCGAAAGAATGTGATGACAGCCCCTAAGGTGTCAGATGTGAAATGACAGATGCTATGAACTGTCTGACTACCGAAGTCGATATCGGAGATGGCGCTGATGACAGTGAAGAAGTCATAGTAGTCGAACCGTATCGGTGATGACACAGATGATGATGACACTGTCGGCGTGCCAAATCCAGCATGTATGCCTCTGATTTATCTATCACACTTTTACCGTTCTGATTCCGTAACCCTTAACTCAGGGTTTATCTCTCAGTTAGATATACGTATTACCGACGAACCATATATCTACCACTACAAGCTTAGCACTTCAAATTCACTTCTGACTAGCAAGCATCTCATCTAGACCCTTGATATACTGCTTGTTACGGTGAAGGAACAGCATGGCTTCCACTTTCCAAGGGGACATGCTAGCGCGCAAGTGGTCCAGTAGGCGGCCAACAGAAGAAAAGATCCGCTCTACCTCACAACTCGTGGGGTCGATAGCCTGATAGGCAACCGATCAGATATGCGTGGTGGGGAAGTTCTTCACATTCTCGGGCCGCACCCAAACCTGACCGAGATGCGCCTGCTCCTTAACTTCAAACAGGTTGTTATCCACAAGATACTTGTACCTTTCCACCTCGGTTGACTTTTTGGTGATAGACGCTTCTGCCGAGTCACCCCCAGGCAACAATTGGCGTCTCGCTATGCTCTGGCGGAAGCGCTCACGTGCAGAGTACTTCACTTTTTTGTTCTCTGGGCTCTTAGCGGGATCACGGGAGGCCTCCTCAACGGCCGGTTTTTAAAAACTCCTCGGCCTTCCCCACTTCTTCCGCAAGATCCTTGAAGGCTTGAATCTTCACCGCCTCATCCTGCCAAGGGAAAGTAGGATGCAAAGCACAACAAATGCGATCCTGCCTCGTGACTGGCACGCCCAATTCATACTCGGCATACTTCTCACGAAGGATCACCACCAGCGTTTGAGCGACGTCTGGGAGATCCTCGAAATCGACAAGCTCGTAGTCCGGTTGCTCTCCGTCCTTCATTTGCCCTTGGGGACTCAGCTTAGCACAACCCATGACCGTGGGCAACTCAAAAATTGACGAGTTCACCATAGCCCTCGTCTCCGCCAGAGCCTCAATTGTGCTCGCGACGAAGCTGGTGGACCCATTTTGTATGTCCTAGTGGACCTCGTGATGTGGCTGCATCACGCCAATGGTCGCCCTAATATCGTTCCACTCCTGCACAGTTATTTGACACTTGTTCGAACTGTCGCAAACGCTGAAATAACAGCATATGGCGGTTCGCAGGCGCCACAACTTCCAGAGCATGTTGAAAGTAGACGTCCAGCGGGTGTCGTTGCGACTCTCCAGCTCTTGTGTGTCGTCATACAACGCAAGCATGACACTCCGGAATTTTCCGGTGGCCTTAGGCGAGTGTGCGAAGTGGCCCACAAGAGCAGCACACCGTGAAATGAGCTTTCGAAGAGCGGGGTTTCTAATCGTCCCAGCGTTAGCAGGCGTGGCCCCCTTTGCAGGCGTGGGAGGCGTTCCTGCGAGCCCAGTAGACCACTGGAGGGCTGAATTCAAGCGATGCCCAACGCACACCTTGCACGCAATTTCCAACTCCTTCGCAAACGCGTTTAGTTCTTTTCCTGCCCCATCTGCGGTGCCAGCGATGAAAATCTCCACGAGTTCTTTTTCTGTGAGCCCAAAGTCTGAGCATAACTCAACTATCCAGCGAGCGCAGTCAGCGGCAGTGTGCGCTCCCCAGGAAACAGCCGAACGCCTAAGCATATGCGACAGCGTTCCCCAGTCGTGGGATCGAGAAAGCACACCGCGAATGCCCCATATGGCTCTCCACTTGCAGACGTCCAGAGGTCTAGTTGCCCATGTAAAGCAGGGCCATACTTGACATAGTCAAGTTGTGCTTTCAGCGTCGCACGCACGCATTCACGTGCGGCCTCGTATTCGTGCAACAACGTAGTGTCAAGCGTCGTATGGTGTGGGGGTTAAGGTGGCCGCATTACCGGTAATTTGAACAATGGGTCAGGTAATACCGGGTAATTTACCGGTAATACTCTTACCGGTAAATTACCATTCGAGATTACCCTCACTGTCAAGGAGCGTTTTTGAAGAATGGTCAGAGTAATACCTGGTAATTTACCGGTAATACCCGTACCGGTAATTTACCAAAAAAATTACCCGGCTTTCATAGTGGGGGTTCAGTGGCCCAACGTGGGTTGAAACCAGACATATAGAACTGGTACCCTATGCCACGACGAATCTCGGGAGGGCGAAGATCCACTGCACACATTATCACAAAGTTGCGTGTGTGAAATGCTCGCACGTCTGGGGATAACTTCGGAGCTGAGCGCTCGTCGACAGTAATGCCGAGCTTCTGAAAACTGCTATGCACTGCGCTTATTTCAGCCTTTTTGGCTTTCGCCTCTTTAACGACCTCGCTCTTCACGTTTCCCATTTGAACTCGCAAAGTCGTGGCGGGATGGGCCTGCTTGAAATGCTTCCGCCAAGTTGCCAGTGCTATTGAAGCAGGGATCATGTTTCAAGAGGACGCCACAAGGCTTGTCGCTACCCTCTTTGCATATGCACATCGCGTTCTTGCCCGATACAGGAAGGGCTGGGGTAAAAGACACTATATGTTTCCAATATCCAGATAACAAAGCTTTCCCGTGTTTGCCTTTGGCAAGACATATCTCGACTACATGCTCTACGGAGTCTTTGTCTCGGGCAGCGAACTTATGCCCGATCTCAGGAAACTTCGGGGGAGGCTGCGCCGCTTCTTCTGTTGCCGCTGCTGGAGCTGGTTCTGGTTCCAAAACTTCTGTCTGAGGAGTCGCAGGCGGAGGGTTGGCGTTGGAACCGGCATTAGATTGAAGGTATCGGATGATGAAGGCTCCTCACTGGGGTCATTGTCCCGCGGCATGGTTGCAATCTTGCAAATGGCCAAACGCGCTACTGTATCACGCGTCGTCACGCAAGAGAACAAGAGAAGCCCCTATTCGGGTTGCTCCGCTACCAATTGGTAGAGAGTAGCCCCTATTGGATGCAATTGGTAGAGAGTACCTGCGGATGACAGGTATTACCTGTCGAAATCCGGGCCCGCGGGTACAGGTACAGGTACTTTGGATGACCGAAATCGGGCACAGGTACAGGTACAGGTACTAGCCTATCAGCGACACGAGGTACAGGTACAAGGTAGTACAGTCGACTACCTGTGAAAGGCCCTGGCTTAATGTAGTCTAGATACGCCTTAACGAAAGGTGTGTTTGTTCTCACAAATAGCTCGCGGCTCCTTAAATCATTATTCTCCCGTTCCGAGAGCCACCAACTGCTGATGTGAGCTGCTGTCGCAAGCGCCAAGGTAGGCAAGCGAGAGTTCATGAGCAACTGGTCGACATTGTTTTCCGTTGTTTCCACCGATGGCAGTGAACGAGCTCGAGGGTAGAGGAACAATCGAATGATGGAACGGGACGGTGCGCGGGTGGCTTCTATATAAAGCAACTCTCTGTCCGAATTCCAACATTGATATAAAAAAAATCTGTCATGCGGGAAGGAGTCGACTAGCCTTTATCGATTGGGTTTATCGGGGTTTGTCGACAGGCCAGCCGAGCGTCATCGATACTATTGCGCCAAAACGGCGTAAGGAACACACATCAGTTTATACTCCCCTTCGCTTGTCGTTGTGCAAGCTTGTAGCTTCCACATCGGACGTCGTGTTGGCAGTTACTCGGACGTCCTCACGTCCTTCACCACTTACGTGGCAGGGTATCAAAACACCACGAAAACAGCATTCAACAAATAACACGCCCACGTTTCCCCGCGTATCAGGGGATGTAGGTCTGGTCACAGGCAGAAAGCGACCTCCCTTCGGACGAAAAGAGAATTTTGCAGTGCAGAATATCCCTCATGATATGAGCGTCGTCGCCCTCGCAATGTTTGTGTCCTGATATCGTACTGTGGGTGGGGGAACGGTTTTCTCAAACGCTCCTTTCGCATATCTGTGCTGTGCTGTGCCGTGTGTTGCGCATCGCGGCTTCTCCACGAAGTTCCAACGTACGTCGTTAGCCAGTCGTTTCTTCCTTACGAATGGAGGCGCCGATTTTGAATGGGGTGAAGAAAACTGGATTCATATCGCACTTGAAGGAACGTCTCGGCGACACGTACCCCCTGTTGCAGCAGATTTCAATCAACTTCCAGCGAGGAGAGGTGCGCGATGATCACGGGTTAGATAGTTTCAGCAGACCCGTTATTTCAAAATTGGGTGAAATTAACTCCCCTCATATCACAGATGGACGCCGAAACATATTGCGAAATCGCCCTCGATATCCTTCAGGGCGACACTCAGGTACGGCGAAGCGTAAGGGTAAAGCTCGGAGGAAATCGTCCCCATTATCTTTGAAACATAAATTTGAAGTGTGCTATGACGAAAAAACTCACAGTTCCTTCTAATGTCGCTTGCGCTCAGTGCCCTCTGTTGCCCTTAGACAAGATATCCTTCCAATATTTGAGTTGCTGGGTTGTCGCCCCTCACAAGACTTTCAAGCAGCTTATCGATCGACTTCCGGATGAACGCGTGCGCCAGTCTGTTGTCTGCTGCCTACCGGAGGAGAACCGCGGCTTTAAGACATCGCCGCCGCAAGAGAACGCAGAGGCTTCAAGTCGCAGGCGAGTCTCGGCGCTAGTGATGGAGCGGGCCTCGTTGCTCCTCGTTGCTCGTAGGTGACTGGCGCGATGCGTTCTCTCGACTTGAAAATATCGCCGCAATAACAAAATGCAGAAAGCGTGACGGTGACTGGAGTGGTGTGGAATGACAACTTGCGCTGACTCGTGAATAGTCGTCCTTCTTTACAGGGAAAGTGAAGCTCCTGTCTGCAGCGCTTCAAGTGCAGCTGCGCAAACCCTCTCAAACCGCGTTCCGGTATGCCGTCCTCACCAGCACGCCGTGCATGGGTCTGCGGTATGAACGTCCGACGGCCCTTAAAAAGTCTGCTCGACCGTCATTAGGAAGCTGCATGGAAGCTTGCACAGGAGGTTGTGTCACTGCGTGAAGTTCTATTGCAGAGGCTCACTGCTTGGCCGTGCCTGAGCCTCGTGGCTGAACAACATATGACCGCTCGTACCGGCTCTGCATCCTTCAAAGCACCTATCAAGTTCATGACCGCCGGCGAGCTCCCTACGGAGAGCTCGGTCAAAACGAGTTGTTTCTTAGGGAGCTCTGCGCGTTAGAGTGCGGTGCACCTCGATTCGTACACAGCTCCGATGTAGAGAAGGTGAATTTGTCTGAGCAGCCACAGCAACGGCTCGTGCGCAAAAGTCTCTGGTAAAACGACACCAATTTGTTTATGGGTTTCTGTGGGGCTAAATTGTTTGCGCAGCATCACCCGATCCAGACAGAGTACCTCAGCAAGTCTAGCACGCAAGTTCCAGTGTCTTCTAGCCACGTCACCACAATGTCAGCTCGGCCGCCTGAGCTTAATAACAGCTGCGGTGGCGCGTCGGCGAGCCCGCAGCCTGCTCCCCGACCACAGCTGTCGCAGAAGCAGCCAGCCGAGCCGCTGCCCTCCCCGCCGAGCATCCGGGACAACCTGAAGGAGCAACTCTCCCACAACCCTGCGCCCGCAGCCCCGCAGTGTGCCGCCACGTCCGGGGGATGTCCGAGTCCGTGCCCGGTGTGCCTGGACGAGCCGCCGGATCTGAGCTGCAAGCCCTGCGGCCACCACCTGTGCACCGGCTGCCTTCAGCTCTGGCAGTATCAGTTCGCAAATCCCTCCTATCACATTGCAGGTGCAGATCCCTCCTATCGCACTGCAGGTGCAAACCCCTCCTATCACACTGCAGGTGCAGATCCCTCCTATCACACTGCAGGTGCAGATCCCTCCTATCACACTGCAGGTGCAGCTCATTCGCATCTGATTGGTTGCGCATCCGCTATTCCTGTTCGGCGGTCGCAGCGGCTGCGATGAGCGCTTTTGTTTGGTGGCTTATTACAGACAGCGCTGAGGCTCTTGGTGGCCCCCCTCGGGGTGCAGCGAAGCGCGGCGGCAGCCTCTCTGGCGGCAAGCTGGAGCTGCCGTGTCCCCTGTGCCGCGTCCCCATCTTGGCCTACACGAAGCTCTCTGCAGGTACCTGCTCCCATCCGAAGGCTTGAGGCAAAGCCGCTCTTGTGACACGTGGCCAGGTGCTATGGATGGGAGGTGCATTGTGACACGTGGCCAGGTGCTATGGATGGGAG
>LGRX02021633.1:0-14147 GCA_001247695.2 Cymbomonas tetramitiformis
CCTGCAAAAAGAAGTGCGACAAATCCACTCTTTGCGGATGTGCAAACCATGCTACTCCCAGCACGCCTATCAGCGACAAAAGGTATGCCCTCTCCCCCACCACATCCCTCTCACATATTTGCGGTCACCCCGTCCCTATTTCCCCCTCATCCGTGCATTCACCCCCGATATGGGGATTCACCTACACCTATGATTTCACCATGCCTACATCCAACCTTGCATTCCCCACCTCCCTTCCACTCACTATTTCTTGTTGTGCGCTTCACCAGGAATTGAAGAGGGTCCGCGAAGGACTGGCACGGATTGCCTTGCTTGAATGTCCTAGCGTTGGAGACCGCTGCCTTCATTTCCTAGTCTTCATTTCCTTGCCTTCATTGTCTAGTCTGGTTAAATTGGAGCCTGCGGAATTTTAGAGGTTTCTGTGCCGGTAGATCGATCAGAGTTTCCTGAGCCGTTAGATCAAAATCAGCAGCCGAGTTAGATCTAAAGGCTTTACACACGACAGTATTTAGGAGTTCCGCCCGTGGGAATCCGCAGCTCTGTTCTTTTGCCTTCGCAAAAGAACTTCACAAGAAATTTTTCCTCGCGGAGAAATTCTTAGTGCGGCACACTGCAAAAAGTTTTACCCCACATTTTAACGTTACTGTGGAAGTTTGAACCCTTGACGACTTACTACAATGAGCGGTCAAGAAGGTGAGCAAGGCGCGTCGGAGAACAATGCTGGCGCGGCTGGACAACCGGCTGCGAAGTCCGGGATGGAAGTCCTGTTGGAGCAACAGGGCGAAATGATGAAGCTCATGATGAAGCAGATGGAGACTCTCTCAGCGAGAGTTGAAGTCGCGGAGGAGGCGGCAGCGAAAGCCGCTTCGCAGGATGGTGGTTCCGCTCAGAGCGGAGACGCGGAGTTGGAGGCATTAAAAAAGCTCCCGTATGTTCCACACGTTGAAGGGAATCCGTTCCCTACGAGACCTGCAACACTGGAGACGGACATGCCGCAGATGTACGACCTGTACAACGACAAGACCTACGACGCCCTCTCCAAACGCACCAACTCGTCCATGCGTTACGAGCAGTTGGTGCTTGCCCCTGCGCTCTCGTACATGCACGATGCGATTGCGTTTTCCGAGGTGACCCTGGACTGGCGTCAAGATGAAAAAGATCCCCCAACGGTGGAGGAATTGAGTGAGCGCGTTTTCGCCGCGCACAACACGTTTAAGGGCGTGTTTTCGCTCTTGAGCAACCGTTACACCATGTTGCAGCTCAGAGCGAGCATGGAGTCTGATGCAACGTCGCACGGCGGAGCTGAAGCGTTGCGGGCGAAGTTGGCCTTCATCGAGGAGAAGGTGTACGCAGGCAGCGACGGGTTGGTGAGCGACTCAGTGCTCACGAAGTGGTTGAAGGAATTCGACACCACGAAGGCGAAGGCAGTGATGAACACGCACGCCAAGGCCAGCGCCAAAGTTTCGACTTTTCGTGACCGTCAAGCAGGCAAGGGCAAAGGCGCTGGAAAAGGTGAAGGTGGCCGCGGCAGCGGCAAGGGAGGTAAAGGGTCAGGGCTTGGGCGAGGCGCCCAAGCCCAGACCTAACTTTCCGATCACGGAAAGGTTGGACGCCTTCCGCCCCTCGGGGCGTCCAACGGAAAGAGCCCACCCTACAGGAAAGGGTGCGGAGTCGAAGGGGGGCATGGCGCGCAGCTGGCGCGAACTCCGAGGTGATGGAGTGAATCAGCAAAGGGGCCAAGATGCGTTGGGTCGACAAGGCGCCCCAGCCTTTCGATCACGGAGTGTCTCTGGCCGACGCCACCCCTCCGCAGCTGGAGTGGATGGCCGCAGAGACGGAGAGGTGTCTCAAAACGGGCGCATGGGTGCGAGCGAGGAGGCGACGACACGTATCCCGAGTGTTCCTGGTGCCGAAGCCGGGGACGAACAAGTGGCGTCTTGTGATGGACTTCCGCTGGCTGAACGCGCATTGCGTGAAGTCGCGGTGCAAGATGGAGACCCTCAAGAAGTTGCGTCGGCTCGCCAAGCCGAACGACTGGTGTATCAGCTTCGACCTCCAGGACGGGTACCATGTCGTGGGGATCGACCCCGCCTTCCAGGAGTACATGCAGTTCGACGTGCGGGCGGGGGAGTTATTCCAGTGCGGCGCCCTTCCCTTCGGATGGAACGACTCGCCACGAATCTTCGTCAAGGTCATGAAGGTGCTCGTGGAGTGCCTTCGTTCTCCAAGATCCGCGGAGGATCGGCGGGAGGTGCGGAAGCTGCAAAGCGGAAGCAAGGTGCGACGACGTTGGGCAGTTCGCAGACGAGCTGGAGGATGCGGCCGCGAGGAGCATCAGCAGGGTGCGCGGGTGCTCCCTTACATGGACGACTTCCTGTTGCTGCTAAGCAGCAGGATCGAGGCGCTCAGGGCGCGCGAGCTGACATCTCGGGTCTTGGTGAGACTCGGATTGTCGCGCAACGAGAAAAAGGGGCAATGGGAGCCGACGCAGCTGGTGGAGCACCTCGGGCTCGAGGTGGACCTCAAGGCGGGACAGTTCCGCGTGACACCGGCGAGGCTGCAGAAGATTCACCTGCAGTCCAAGGCGCTTCTCAGCGAGGCGTCGCGACAGCGGAGGTGGCTCCCAGCTCGGAAGCTGGCAGCGTTCACGGGGCTCTGCCAGTCTGTGTATCTGGCAGTCCCTCCGGCGAGATTGTATCTCAGGGAGCTCCACTTCGTGCTCTCCACGAGGCGGGGATGGGGCGCGAAGGTGAAGCTCACACGGCAGGCGTGGAGCGACATCGAGTGGTGGCTCAGGCTGCCGGCTCAGAGCCGGTGGAACGGTCGCAAGATCTGGCGCAGCCCCACGAGAGCGAAGGTGCACACCGACGCGTCTCTGTTCGCATGGGGCGGGGTGCTGAACCTCAAGCACGCGGCAAGAGGATTCTGGTCCGACGAGCTACGGCATCTACACATCACGCACCTGGAGTTGGAGGCCGTGTACAAGACGGTGCAATCCTTCCTGAGAGAGCTCACCGGCAAGGTGGCGCGCCTCTACTGCGACAACCAGGCGGTGGTGGCTATGCTCTCGCACTTCACGTCGCGCAACCCGGAGCTGATGCGGCGGATGCGGCGCCTGTGGATCCTGCTGGACTTAAACGACATCGAGCTCCAGGCGAGGTACATCAGAAGCGAGGCAAACGAGTGGGCCGACCGCTTGTCTCGGGACCGGGACCTGGACGACTGGCGGCTGAACCGCAGGTGGTTTCAGTGGGCGGAGCGGGAATGGCACCAGCACACCGTGGACCGCTTCGCCTCGGAGCTCTCCGCCCAGCTGCCGCGCTACTACGCACAGTGGCACGACCCGGGGTGCGAGGGCGTGGACTCTTTGGCCTTTTCCTGGCTAGGAGAGGTCAATTGGGTCAACCCCCCGTGGTCCCTCCTCGACGAGGTGGCGCACAAGCTGCGGGAGGAGAAGTGCGCCGCCACGGTGGTGGCGCCCTACTGGCCGGGGCAGATGTGGTTCCAGCAGCTGGAGGCCATGGCCGACGAGGTGGTGATCTTGCCCCGGGGCAGGGACCTCTTTACTCCCAGCCGGCTGGGAGGGTCCGAGCTGCTCGGGGCCTCAAGCTGGGACGGCATCATGTTCCGCATCTCCGCCTCCCGGTGAGCCATTACCTGCAAGATGGGAGGCGGGCAGCCGGGCAGGCGCCACAGGCGGGGCTGGCGAGTGGCCTCAAAGTGAAGGTGTACTGGCCCCAGGATGATGCCTGGTACACCGGCACCGTGGGTGACACGGGGTCGGACGGCCTAACCCACATTGCCTACGAGGATGGTGACAAGGAGGACCTGGACATGAGCAAGGAAAGGTATGAGGTGCTCCCGGCAGCGGTGCAGGAGGTGACTAGCTGGGATGCGGCGCTTCAGGAGCGCTGGAGAGGAGAGTTGGGGGACAGCTCCCTCACTGAGCTGGCAGTGCAGATGCAGGGGGCAGCATTGGGCGGCAAGACGGTGGACAACTACCGGCCGAAGGCTCGGGCCTTCATGGCGTTCTGTGAGGCGGAGGGCAGACAGTGGCTTCCGGCAACGGGGGCCACGGTGAGGCTGTACATTGCTCACATGCTGGACAAGGGCACGGTGCAGGCGTCCAACATGCAGCCCTACCTATCCGCCATCAACAACTACCACGAGGACATGGGGTTCCCCGGGCCTGCCAGGGGCCGGGCGATCTCCAGAGCAGTGAAGGGCATGGCCCGCCTCCAGGTGCAGGCGGCTGAAGCCGCGGGTGAGGAGCAGACGGTGCGGACCTGGCTGCCTGCCAGGCATGTCTCGGCGGTGCATGCGCACGGGCTGGGGTTGGAGCCGGTGGGCCGGGCAGCTACGGAGCTGCTCAGGGCGTGCACCTACGTGGTCTTTGCCTTCGTCACCTTCGGCCGGCCGGAGACGGGCGTCTCCATGCGCAGGGAGCACATCAGCATCACAGGTGAGGACATCTCCGTGGTTCTCCACAAGGAGAAAGGCAGGGGGCACGTGCGCCTCAGGAGGAGGCTCACCATCCCCGCAGCGGGGGTGGCGGGGCTTGTGCAGCTCCTGCAGCACTGGCAGCAGGTGCGGGGTGCCTGTTGGGGGCATCGCCCGGTGACGGGCTCGGAGGTGCAGGGCAGCTACTGGAGGCTGCCGTGGGAGCAAGGAAAGCTCCAGTCGGCGCAAGCTAATGGCTGGGTGCAGTTGGCATTGGGGAAGCTTGGGTGTGTCCCTCCGGAAGGGGGACACTTCTCTGGCCACAGCACCCGCAAGGGGGCTTGTACCTGTGCCAGGGCTGTGGGCGCGGCGCTTGAGAAGTGCTGCTTCCTGGGCGGCTGGTCTCAGCTGTCCTCTGCCATCCACTCCTACATTGACCCGGCAGCTGTTCCCGACGAGCACATGGAGAAGTACTTCGGGTGGACCACTCCGAGATGGCGACAGCAGCAGCAGCGGCAGCCTGGCACAGAGCAGTGTGCCTAGTGATCTCTGTTACATGGCAATGAGATGTGAAGAGCAAAAGAAATGGTTAAATTGGAGCCTGCGGAATTTTAGAGGTTTCTGTGCCGGTAGATCGATCAGAGTTTCCTGAGCCGTTAGATCAAAATCAGCAGCCGAGTTAGATCTAAAGGCTTTACACACGACAGTATTTAGGAGTTCCGCCCGTGGGAATCCGCAGCTCTGTTCTTTTGCCTTCCCTACCCACCCAACCCAAAAGACTCTAAACATTTTGCCTTAGAAGCTGTGCATCAGCCTAAAAAGCATGTGAAGCTGTGAATCAGCCTAGAAAAGACATTCCAAAAAGAGATTTTCTCTCACACACTTAAAAGCATGTAAGAAGAAAGCTATTTTTAATGAAATGCTATGCAGTGTGCCTGTTGGCAATGAGATGTGAAGAGCAAAAGAAATAGTCACCGTTCCAAATAGCCTAGCTAGATAACATATACTTGCCCAATGTTCCTTCCTGCCTAACTAAGTTTCAAGTATAAGTAACTTGTACATGTATACAAATTTATATAGCTAGGGTGTTATTGGTACATTCTCGCTAGTGGTACATTCTCCCGACAACCGTATATATATATATGCTTCAGGCAAGGAAGTTGCCAGAACCTCAAAAGTGAACCCCCGTAGGATAATTCCTGAGAACCAAGTCTCATCCTCTGCCTCATTTATATATCCTTCTGGCAGCCAAAATATAATATCCAGCTCCTCTAGAATCTCCTAGGAAGGCAACTCGGGCACAACAGTCCATATCTAGCATATCGCTCAACCTCCAAACTTGTGCGCTTTCTTCCTTCCATCGCCGAATCCTTGCAAAAAGCACCTGCAGTATGTACCCGATCACATCAGAATAATTTTGATACTCATCAGTGGCTATCTCACACATCAGCTTTTATCACAACACTGAAACTAACGCACCTGATTTGTGCATGCTACTTCAAGGTATGGCTTCACATGCCGGACACCGCCAATCGCCCTCAGGCACCTCGATGCTGCCAATGCACTCCAGATGATATGATTCCATACAAAAGTCGCACATCAAATCCCCAAGCTGCCCACATTTGCAACATGTCTCATAATTCCCCTCCTTCCCAACTCGTCTCTCCCGCTTCTTAGGGGCACGCCTCATCGCTATAGAGCCTGAGTTCATCTGGCGGTAATCTGTATAATCTCGAGTGTGGCGTGCTTCACGACCACTTGCAGTAGTGCTCATCACCGTTTTGACCACCTCTTGTGCACTTTGTCGAGGCAACACCATTGCCCCACCATCCAAGTCGCCGTCCTCATCTGAGCCCTCATCAGCTCCAACCAGACCCGCATTGCCACCATCCCACAGTGCCGCCAATTCGTCGGCCAAGTCACAAAACTGGCTGGCAAACTCATATGTCAACATGCCATCGTTGAAGGTACTGCTGCCACTAGTCTCTTCCACTGGGATGAACATCGGCTTACCATCCTTATCCTTCAAAAGGGCTCGATAGCGAACAACCACTGGAGTCGAGTTGATCTGATATGCCCTCTTGGAGTGTGGGCTGTGGTCACACCAGAAGATCTTCACCTCGCACAAGGGCCGTTGCTTACTCTTGTGCAAAGGTTCCCGGATGATCGCTGGCCACCATGCATCGCTGGACCTAGTACCGTCTGCCTCCACCCCTGCCTTGCACATCACGATATCATTCGTGATGAATGTGTAGGTGTCTCGAGAATACCGCTCGCCTATCCGAGGCTCCACTCCACCACGTCTTTGAAGTGCGGTGATCTCCGGCACCGCCGCCTTGAACGACACGTGCTGATGACCCTCAAGATGTTCCTCCCCCCCTTCTCCCGCAAAGCTCATCTTCACAATGGTACCCGGCGCAGAGGGTCTCAACATCACATTCTGCATAGCATCACATGCGTCCAAGGCGTCATCGGTGGCCATCTGCACAACCGCATTTCTTATTCTAGCCTCAACAAATGCCGCCCCCCTCAAGCCCTCACTTCCTCGTGTAGCTGCGGCTTCAGCCACGCGATTCTTTAAGCCCTGCTCAACCTGGAGCAACATCCCAACCCCCACAGCACCCAGCCATATCATTGAGAAGGCAAGCGCCAGGCTAGTCCGCCGCGCTCTCAATCAGGCAGCAGACGCCACGATCCCACACCACGCACACGCTGCCTCTCTTTCCACACAGACTGGGTAGACGCTCGCCCAGCAACGCCGCCTCAGGAGAGGGGACTCCTGGCCACATCTCCCCGGCTGAGTGCTAGCCAAGAAGGGTGATTGGTGCCCGGAGACAGAAGAGATGCGGAAAACGTGCAATGTTGCTCCGTGAGAGTTTATGCGGTCCAGAAGCTGCAGTGCTGAGTGGCATTGGGACCTAGGGGTGGCGTCAGTGCTCGCACCTGCATCCCCACGCCAGGCTCCTGCGATGCCGTCTGCGCTGTGTCTGGCTTCACCTCTGCCTCTGCCCCCCGCTCAATCCTCGGCACGTCCCTCCGTACCGCAACGTTCCCGCAGCTCTCCACCGCATCGTTGCACTGCCTCGCCACGTTCGGTACGTCCACCACACCGCGAGGTTCGTCGGATCCACGCGGGCTACGGTGTGCCCTCGATGTCCTCGTGCGCGCAGGCTCTACTCCGCCAGCTGTGCTGTCCACCTGTCTTACCCTGAACACGCGCCGAGTGGCAGTCCTCACAGCGTCTTGTGCCAGTCTGTTTCGGGCGCCCGCATCAACCGTGCCGTCGGCCGGCTGTGCGGAGCCGTCATCTTGGATCTCCTTGCGTGCAGTACTCTCCGCCTGCGCTGCGCGCGTATCCTCTGGCGCGGCGGCCTCAGGACCACCCATCGCCACCTCCAAGCGGCCAGCAGATCGCGCGCCGGCCGCATGCACGGTCGCCCCTGCCAGCCGCTCGCGGCATGTGTCGGCGTCCGTAGTGGAGGCGACTGACTGCTGAGCAACCTCCCAACCCCCACAGCACCCAGCCATATTATTGAGAAGGCAAGCGCCAGGCTAGTCCGCCGCGCTCTCAATCAGGCAGCAGACGCCACGATCCCACACCACGCACACGCTGCCTCTCTTTCCACACAGACTGGGTAGACGCTCGCCCGGCAACGCCGCCTCAGGAGAGGGGACTCCTGGCCACATCTCCCCGGCTGAGTGCTAGCCAAGAAGGGTGATTGGTGCCCGGAGACAGAAGGGATGCGGAAAACGTGCAATGTTGCTCCGCGAGAGTTTATGCGCTCCAGGAGCTGCAGTGAGCGAGCAACCAGCACCTACGTGGAGCACAAAAGCAGCACCTGACGCTGACATGGCACCATTCACGGAGTGGTTTGAGCAAAGCTCCACCACCGCATCACAACAAGTACTCGTTGGCTCCATCACTAATGCCAGACAACATGCCCACGATCACGTTCTAAATGATGAAGAATTCTTCTAACCCCCCCTTTTCATGCCTTCCATGGCGCCCTCGGATCCTAATGGCCGACAGGCAGCCTAACTGAAGGGCGCGTCCCAAATGCTGGGACGCGGACTTGCCATTATGCGGGCTGCCTCTGTTGAATCACAATGGTGGGGCAGACGACGAGCGCTGCAGCTGGAATACCTGGAGTACCTGGAGTGCTGGGAGTGCCGGGAGTGCCGGGACTGCATGTTTTGGGCAGCGCAGACCAAACACAGCTTGGTCGAGCTGGCACTCTGCTGCTATCTGCATCGCTCTCACGATTCCCGTCCTCCCACACTTGTCACCGGGCACGCTTGTAACCGGGGCACAACTGCACCGCGAGAGACTGCCGGAGCACATTTCAGGGCAACAACGCTGACACAAGGAGCGCGTACCGCACACGGTAGATGGAAATTTTCCCGGCAAGAACCCTTTAGACACCCGACGGTGGCTCCGTAACGGCCGCACCACGGCCACGTACACTTTGACATCCTCCCACGCCGTAGCTCCTATTGTGCCCCCGAAGCCAACACCCTGAGCCTCAAATCAAACCCGAGCCCAAGCTGCCTCCACGCCGAACCCCAGCCACCGCACGATTCACCAGAGTAGCGCGTGGCCACTGTTGCCCGCAACACCGCTCGCCATTGCGGGAGCGTGCGGCCAGCGCCGCGCAGCATCAGCTCGGTCGCAGCAGGGGCCGGGGCGCAACCCGGCCTCGAAGCTCCGAGCGCAATGGCGTCTGCATGGCGCTTACCTTGGCGACTCCGCGCAGCTCACCGCCGTCGGATTCGTGGCATGCTGGCGACCACAGAGCACAGAGTTCGTGCACGGTGTGGCCATCCACCTCCTGCATGGCACCGTACTGAGGGTCTTCGCCCCCTCTGCAAAACCCACAGATGCGCGAATGGTTGGCGATGGCGCCGCTTGCCCTCTGAGGGGTTGAGGGATCAGGCCTCGCAGCTGTCCCCCTGGAAGCCTCTGTGGCCAAGAAGGCATGCTCCACGGCGCACCTCTTCCCCGGCCTCGACACGTGTGCTCCATCTGGTGAGAGCACAACCGCGACGCCACATCACCGGAATCCGCGGGGCGAGCTCCCACCACACAGGCACAGTGGATGGCACGAGGAGGACCATCTCGCACAAGGATGGCGCATGGGGCCCCGGGGTGATTCAGGGGTCTCTCTGGGCGGTGCCGGAAGGGGTTAGCACCGTTCCCCTCGAGATCATCCGCAGTGCCCGTTGCCTCCCGCATGCCTTCGGCAACACGCGAGCGCTTGTGTCTTGTCACCCAAGATGTGGATACGCTGCCATCTGGCGCCGCTCTCGTCAGGCATTGACGCTTGGATGCTACTTGATGCCCATTCTCGTGCCTGCCCTCGTGTTCAATGTGGGTAGCCGCTGTCCCGGTGTATCCCCGCGGTAGCTGAGCTCCGCCCCGGGAGTAGAGCAGTCCACCCGCCACCCCGCACAAGCACCGAAACATGTCACAAGGCGCCTCACGGGAATGCTGCATCACCGAAAGAAGACGGGGCAGGCTCGCAACCGTTCGATGCGCTGTGGACACTTCATTGAGGCGAATTGATGACGGTTCCACAATCTGAGTGACCCCACTGATGCGGTGAGGCAAAATGATGACGTTCCCTTCAAGGGAGTGATGACACTTCGTTGAGGGAATTGCTGTATTCAACTTGAATCTGTGTTGTCGAGCTAAATACTAGGGGGGCCTTCTCCGTGGGCCGCTCGAACCATTGGAGAAGCCAGCACCCGCGATTGCTGCCTCGGATGAAGCCCGGGGGCATGCTCCTCTATTGCAACTTTCAAACGCCGCTCCAGGTACGCAGTGGCATCCGTAGCAATAAGGTGATACAATGGAACCGTCCCTGCCAGTTGATTTGCTTGGCTTTTCTCCTGCATACATATAAGTCAGTTGTATACTTCATGTGAAGTAGTTGTATAAGTCATGACCAATCTCGCATCACAGGCGAGCCATACGGCCAAATCACATGACACAAACCTTTAAGGGAGGTGAAGGTGACACGTGTCGATAGCGAGACATCGTTTCATTCTCGCTATCACACGGTGGTGAGAGTCGCAGCTGGGAACTGTTAAAACATGGCCGCCGTGTGCTCTACTGGCTGGCGCTACTCGCGCATCACTGCCTGGTACCCTTCAGCTGTCACTATACAATCGTAGGCTTGGCTTGCCTTTTTGCTGGCATCGTGAAATCATAGCCGTTCTGTGCCCGATCAGGTGCTATATGATGTCGTTGCCGGGGTGGTCCCTCCCAGCTGGCTCGTGGCGAAGGGCATACACAGGGAGCACGGCACGCAAGAGAGAGGGTTCGGGGGCCAGGAGCTTACCATATAGGTGCGTAGCTCGCTTTGGCTGACTGGGACATGAGGACCCTGAAAGCCCAAATGCTTCCAGATCGGCGCCGCCCTCCTCAGAGCCCCCATCACGACGAACCTCAGATCTGCACAGAAGGCACACCCCATGCGCCCATCAACGCATCATCCGCAGGCATGCTTGGCACTCCTAATGTCAGAATCAAGGCATTGGCCGGTGTGTCTAACAATGCAGCCCTTTGTGCAATGAGCAGGTTCCGCAGCCAATCACAAGGTACGCACCCTGGCACACATGCAATAAATTATCATCATCTACAGATAGTGACGAATCAGGTGATTGGGCGTTCAGAATTTTGTTCTGCCGATTTTCATGTACAAACTCACCGCACCAGCCGCATTATGGCACTGCACCTTACGCTATGAGAGACTTTCTCGCACCTCGGTCCACGCAAGCGCATTTGAGCCACAGGTGGCAGTAAGCGTGCAGTGACTCCTCGCACCTCGGTCCACGCAAGCGCGTTTGAGCCACGCCATCAGCAAGCTGCCGAGCTTGCGATAGCGGTATGACCTGGCGGTGGCGAACAGGCTGATGTAGACCAAGGCGTGCTCGAAGACCATCGTGCAGACGCTCACCACCTTGTTTTCTGCGAAGGGTGGCCAAACAGTGAGTGACTAGGGTGCTGGTCAGTCCGGCTTCAATCATAAGGGCGCCCAGCTTCAATCATAAGGGCGCCCAACTTCAATCATAAGGGCGCCCAGCTTCAATCATAAGGGTGCCCAGCTTTAATCATAAGGGCGCCCAGCTTCAATCATAAGGGCGCCCAGCTTCAATCATAAGGGCGCCCAGCTTCAATCATAAGGGCGCCCAGCTTCAATCATAAGGGCGCCCAGCTTCAATCATAAGGACGCCTAGCTTCAATCATAAGGGCTCCCAGCTTCAATCATAAGGGCGCCCAGCTTCAATCATAAGGGCGCCCAGCTTCAATCATAAGGGCGCCCAGCTTCAATCATAAGGGCGCCCAGCGCGCCTCTTCCGCCACCTCTTCATGACGACGCACGAGTTTGCAGGGCCCTATCCACAGCGACTGGTGAAAGAACAGCGCCCCCTCTTGTTGCAGCGGAATGCCCGAGCACTTTGCCACGAAGGCGGTGGTGCGCGCATGCGCCATGCCCAGGCGCCATAGGTGGTGCCGCCATAAGCATCGCCGACTATCAACAGATGATGCGCGAGGCATCAACAGGCATGCGGGCGTGCAGTTCTCCACCCGTGACGGGCCAGCAACTGCTGCGATCACGCGGGTGGCGCCATGGCTTCCGCTGCTTGCGACATGGCATGGGCGGCAGAAAAAGCGGGGCGCAGAACGGGGCGGGTGCCCCCATGCTCGAGAATGCATTGCTATCTATGCCTCTTGCCCCACCCCTCAGGCTTGTCGCGGCGGGCAGTGTACCAAGGAAGAGCATGGCGGTGAAGCGGTTCTCGGCCGAGTGCGCGATGGGGAACAGAAAGTCCCTGCAGCATCCCGCCGAGCATGCAGCTCCTCGGTGATATCCGCAACACAACGGATTGCAACTTTCTCTCTCTGGCCGCGCTTCAAGCCGCACGAGGCCCTGGAGGTTGGAGGGAATGCGGAGGTTGAGCAAGGAGAGAGAGGCAAAATGCCAGGGCAGGCGAAATCCGGACCTCTTGAAGATTGCTTTGCCCCACCCGAAAGCGTCTTGCAGTATCTCGGCGGCTTGGCTCAGCCAATCAGCATCCTGAGGGAGGTTCACAGCCTGAAGGGGTAGCCGCCCGGCCAAGTTCTGAGTCATAAAGCAATTAGGGCCCTCGCACAGCCTGCAGAGGCAGGTGCCCATCCGTGCCCCTTATCATGCGCAGGGCCGTCCCAGGGCTGTCACAGGCATGCAGGGCAGCAGACCGCACGTGTCGCGTGTTACATGCGGTGTGAAGCGTGCGTCTGTGGCCCGGTGGCACGAGGGGACCGGTACCTGAGTCTCGAACGTTCTAATCATGAGAGAGGGTGCCGTGCTCAAGGAGCGCTCGCCCTGCAAGAAATGTGAAATGACGCCCAGCTTGCCACCTTGCGGATGCGGCGCGCGCCGGCGCAACAGCTGCGGCGGCTCATGGCTCGCTAGCGCTAGTTCACGTGCCGGTGGCGAGGACGTGGGGGGCAGCGCCAAAGGACAGGGGACTTATGCAGCCCTGGCACGCCTCAAGCGGTCCTCAAGTTCATCTACCGCTTGAGCGTTCGAGGAGTGGTAGAGCACGTGGGTGCGCATCAGGCGGTCGTTTCTGGTTTTGTCCTGCGCCATCGTCAAACGCACAGTACGATTGCCTCAGAACCTAGTTATCACAGCTGCCCTGATGATGCGGAACCTAGTTGGCACAGCTGCCCTGATGATGCGGAACCCAGTTGGCACAGCTGCCCTGATGATGCGGGAGCCTAGTCGGCACAGCTGCCCGTGGAGCCTAGTCTGGCACAGCTGCCCTGATGATGCGGAGCTTCAGTTGGCACAGTTGCCCTAATGATGCGGAGCCTAGTTGGCACAGCTGTCCTGGATGATAAGGAGCCTACGCGCTGGTGCCGCCCTGGATGATGAGGAACCTAGTCGGCACAGCTGCCCTGATGATGGAGCCTAGTTGCTATACAGCTGCCCTGATGATGCGGAACTTAGTTGGCACAAATCTGCCCTGATGATGTGCGGAGCTAGTTGGCACAGCTGCCCTGATGATGCGGAAACCAGTTGGCACAGCTGTCCTGCTGATATGAGCCTAGTCGGCACAGCTGCCCTGATGATGCGGGGAGCCTAGTTGGCACAGCTGCCCTGATGATGCTGAACATGTCGGCACAAATACTGCCCTAATGATGCGGAGCTTAGTCGGCACAAACTGCCCTGATGATGCAGTAGAGTTTAGTTGGCACAGCTGCCCTGATGATGCGGAACGAAGGACACAGCTGTCCTGATGATGCAAAGCCTAGTTGGCACAGCTGTCCTGATGATGTGGAGCCTAGTTGCACAGCTGCCCCGATGATGCGGAGCCCAGTTGGCACAAACCTGCCCCGATGATGCGGAGCCTAGTCGGCAAAGCTGCCCTGATGATGTGAGCCTAGTCGGCACAGCCTGCCCCCGATGATGCGGAACCCAGTTGGCACAAATCCTGCCCTAATGATGCGGAGCTTAGCCGGCACAAACTGCCCCGAGATGTGGGAGCTTAGTCTTTCCACACAGCTGCCCCGATGATGTCGAACATAGTCGGCACAGCTGCCCTAATGATGCGGAGCTTAGTCGGCACAGCTGCCCTGATGATGCGGAGCTTAGTCGGCACAGCTGCCCTGATCATGCGGAACCTAGTTGACACAGCTGTCCTGATCATGCGGAACC